>JBBPMT010000367.1:0-17290 GCA_038090455.1 Garcileccinum viscosum
TAGTAGCGCCTCTCAATACTGTTTAATAGTACTGGAATATATGTACTCGAGACATTCTCGAGTATAGGGGCTAGTACTAATCTTACCTTTATGGTAGTGATTAGTAATGATAAGTAGTGGTCAATAGATACTAAATGACTTCATAACTTATCTATAGGTCGACTATTAGTGATGAATAACAAGTATACATCACTAATTTCAACACTTACAACTAGTCGCCATTTATGTATCTTGATTCCTATCTATAGATCTGCCACACCTTATGGTACGTGGCATACTTTCATACTTCTCATGGTCCCTGGCATCTCTTCCATTCTGCCACACCATGTTATTGCCTTATGGCTTTATTTATTCCCTTGTAGTATGTGCCAGCCCTCATGTCATGGTCCATGCACCTTATAGCATAGTATATATAGTATGGAATCACCGATAGCAAGACCCCAGTTTTGTTATATTCGGTTTACTCTCTAGTAGCCCATTGGCTCTTCTAGCGATCCTACTGTTTGCGACTCATCAAGAGTTCTTCATCTTACCTTTGAGCCACCATTGATAGTTGGAGTATCTGTAGGTTGTAACCCTACAAGCAGAACTCATAGGCGCGTATCCATAGTCGCACATCCTCTAACCCTATTTCCTTGATCCTCAATAGCTTCCACTTCACAATAGAGATCTGGATCAGGAGATGTGTCAGCTGATAAAAAGTGAAGAGCTGAGCATCTATAAAAGTGTCAATAGATATAAACAGAAGAATAAACGATAGACCACATGATGACTGGCATCTATAGTCATGTGACCCAATAAGATACTTGCAGGTGCTAATATGGATGGCAATCAAGGAAAGGGGAAAAGCCAGATCCAGAACCCTAGATTAGGATTTAGGTAGATCATGACAGAGATCACAACAAGAAAGGGCATCTGATAAAACTCAGCCCACAAGAACAGGACAAAGTCAAAGCATTCATAGATGATTAGCTTAGTAAGGGATACATCTGCCCCTCGAAATCACCTCAGACCTCTCCCATCTTCTTCATACCTAAGAAGGATGGCAAGAAGTGAATGGTCATGAACTATAGATACCTAAATGAAGGAACGGTCAAAAATAATTACCCATTGCCTTTAATCTCACAAATTATAGACAAACTAAAAGGAGCCAAGCTCTTCACCAAAATGGATCTGCAATGGGGATATAACAATGTCCACATCAAAGAAGGTGATGAATGGAAAGGAGCCTTTGTCTGTCACCTTGGGGCTTACAAACTCCTTGTTATATATTTCAGCATGTGTAACAGCCTGGCCACGTTTCAACAGATGATGAATGAGATCTTCTCTGATATGGACAATGTAATTATTATATACTTGGATGTCCTCTTGATCTTTTCAAAGGATAACAATAGAAAGAAACATATTGAATTAGTACATAGAGTTTTAGAAAAACTCTGGAACAATGATTTGTTTGTTAAACCTGAGAAATGCTTCTTTGGAGTCACCAAAGTAGACATGCTGGGCATGGACATATCAGAATACAGAGTATCTATGAATCACAAAAAAGTGAAAGGAGTGCAAGATTGGCCTGTTCCCACCACCTTGAAGGATGTAAGAAGCTTTCTCGGACTCATAAACTTCTATTGCCATTTCATAGCCAATTATTGTTATGAACGACTATCGAGAGGTAGTGAGATCGAGGGAAATATGTGAGTAACGCTCGCCTATTGTGTTCGTAAGCTGGGTTTGGAGGTACCAGCGCCTTGCACGAACTATGAGAAGACTCGAAGATAAAGATTAATGCTCGCTGGTGAGCCCGAGAGTCTACAATCCGATGGTCAACTTGGTAACTGGATAGGCCAAGGACGGAGAGCGGAGGCGGTCCTTGAAGTCCGACAGGAGACAAGGTACAAGGCCGAGTAGAACAAGACTGGGGAGTCGAGTTCGTATCGGTGCTATATTATATACTACTATACAAGGTGCACGGACCACGAAGTAAGGGCCGGCACATACTATAAGAGGTTACATAGATAAAGCCATAAGGCAACAACGTGGTGTGGCAGCACGAGGCCAGGGACCGTGAGAATGATGAAAGATGGCCACATACCATGAGGTGTGGCAGATCTATAGATAAATGAAAGAATGCGAGATACGATCGGGATCTATCAAGATACGAGATCAATCGCCGATGAGATCCGTAGGCCAGGAAGATCTGAAGGCCGAGGATTGGGAACTCTATAAAAGTGTCAATAGATACAAATAGTCTGATAGGGTCGTCACGTGATGACCAGCGTCTAGCTGTCATGTGACCGAGGAGAAGTGCTGGGATAAGCGCGCGGCTATGTCTGAAAGGGGTAAGACCATATGGGGAACCCTAGATTAGGGGCAAAGTTAGGTCACGACGATGTTCGCAACAATTATAGTCTCATTGCACAACCCTTACACAACTTAACAAAGAAAGATCAACCCTGGAGCTGGGGAAAAGACCAACAAACAGTGTTCAAGACACTTAAAAATGCCTTCATTACAGCACTGGTACTGGCATACCTAGACAACACCACACCCTATAGAGTTGAATGCGATGCCTTGGACTTTGCCATAGGTGCTGTACTTAGTGTTTTAAAGTCCGGTCCGGTCCGGTTTTTTGCCCAAATTTGGAAAGACCAGACCATAACTGGTCCTGGGAATTTCCTGATATGGAAAAAACCGGACCAAAACCAATGAAAACCGATAAAATCGGTCTTTATCAGTCTTTTGGTCGGTTATAACCAGTCTGTAACTGATCGGACCGTACCTAAAAAATACTACAGATTCTCAGCTTTCGCTCCATATTTTTTGTATGTAAATCGGTTCACATGCGATCGAGATATGTTCAAAATAAGATTAGATGATCAACTGGGTAAAAGTAGATAGAAATATCGATCTCGGAATAATCAGGACATGGGAGCCGCGCTTAGCGGTGGCTGTACCGGATGTAGTACACGGTAATAGCGTTCATCTGAGCCACGGATCTCATTAATCGGCCCATATGTGGCTGAGATATGGCCAATCTCGAGTTTTCCCTCCTTCTAACTTAGATTCATTTGTATAAATTTGAATAAATTAGCTAAATTCTTGTAAATATTTGGGGAAATGGGGGATATATAGTGCATCTAGAGGCATACATAGGGGGTACTTAAAAGACCAGTTTGAACCGGTTTAAACCGGTTTTTCTGAAATCTCGAAACCAAAAAGACCGAACTGAGACCAGAAAAAAGTGGTCTAGGACTGGACCTTCAGTCTCAGTCTTGGGCAGTTCGGTTTCAGTCCAGTCCTGGTTTTTGGGCAGTCTTAAGACCAGACCTTAAAACACTACTGCCTATTGATCTTGTTTTTCTGTTATGTATTGAAAGCAACTGCTAGCCGTCCATGACTAGGTCACCTCGACAAGACAAACTATACTAAGGGGAGTGGGTAAAGGCTAGGAGGAATCTAACCAGAACAGACTGAGGTCTGCTGGTCATTGCATTGCAGTTTATATACTATACATGAGTGTGCACAGACCACCTGAGGGCCGGCCTATGTTTACGATAAGACTTACTAAGGTATCTTGTATAAGGCTATATGGTTCTCACGAGTGTGGGAATATTCCCATGAACAAGGTTAACATGTATGTGTTACAAACTCCCTTGTTAACCTAACTTTTCTATTTTATTCACTTCTTTTTCTCGATCACGTGACTTGATATTCGTCACATGATCAGTCATGTGACATCACATGATCTTATCACTTATCTATGACATCATAGCATAGCCTCACACGTGTTTACCTCGTTCATGGGAATACTCCCACACTCGTGAGAACCATATAGCCTTATATAGTACATCTTAGTAAGTCTTATCGTAACATAAACCGGCCCTCAGGTGGTCCGTGCACACACATGTATAGTATATAAACTGCAATGCAACGACCAACAGACCTCAGTCTATTCTGGTTAGATTCCTCCTAGCCCTTACATGCTCCCCTACATAGTGTTTGTAATTATCGAGGTGACCTAGTTGTGGACGGCTAGTAGTTGCTTTCATAAGAACAGACTCTTCCAAACTACCTCACCTTACCAGCACCGTTACATGCCACCCCACCTTTTACTCCCCACCTCGCCATACGCGGCTCCCAGCGTTAAGGGATAGTCTTGTCATACTCGATAGCCAGAGTTAAGGCTCTACTTGGATAGCAGGCGGTTGTACTGTGACCACAGAAGGACTGTGACCTTCTCTCCACCGCATCTATACGCTTGTCCGGCGTCGATTCTGTTCGCTTTGCTGGAGTAGACCTCATTCGAGAGGACCCTTCCAGCCGCAGAAAAATAAGGATCAAACCCTTAGCACATATTGGGTCAGCGCAGCGGAGACAACCGTGCAAACCTCGCATTGCAGACTCTACGAGTTTAAGATCTGTAGCCTAATTGAGCTAAATCGAGAGCCGTAGCCAGGCAATCCCTGGTTCCTCCCCTGCCCCCAACAATCGCGGAGTTAGTGTGCGACCGTGATGCATATGAGTTTTTCTTTCTATAGCAGTTTTATGGACTTTAGCGACCTCTACGGTGACGATTGGCGCGCCCTACGAAACAAAAACTACATAGCCATCTCGACCGATATCTCTGAATGTCTTCCCATCAACGAAGACTTCGACCCAAACGACACCATCATCCGCAATATCCCATACGCCCTTGAATTCGCGCCCGACTTTCCTCAGTGGCTACAAGACGAGTTTTTAAACCACTGCCTCAATAAAGCCCCCGTCTTGAAAGACGACACCCTCAATTTCTACCACCCCTCTCGCAACCCTTTCCAACCCGAGGCCAATGGATCAACCGAATTGGCAAGCCGCTATACGCGGTATGGACTTTGATGCAGCCCGAGCCTATTTTAAGGACCTCGAGGCATATCAGGGAAAAGAGTAGGGCTAACTATATCAGGTAATAGTTTAGCCAATACGGACCCTAATTTTATTTCTTCTTTAAATAGTTCATTTTTTAATCTTGTTCCTAACAGATCAAGGGTGCGACGCCAAGATAGTGCTCACCCGTTTTCATTACATACCTCGAATAGTTTTTCCCTTTTTAGTACCGATACAAACATGGCTTCAGCAGGCGAAATTGCGCCCCCCGCTGGCCAGAAGACCCAATCCGAAGTAGATAGCATTTCTAGTACTTCCTCTCTCTCTTCTCCGTCATCTCGATGTGGTAGCCTACCAGATGACATAACCGAAGCGGCGATCTCCGAAAAGGAGCGCGGTCACCAGGATGTGACACTTAATTCCGCTTATACAAAAAATAAAAATAGCTTGTCTTCGAACCTGACGGAGCGACACGTGAGAACTGTAAAACCACTCCGCGAGCTATTTGTAAAAATCGACATAATTACAAAAAGCACAAAAACAGAATGCCAAGCCCTGCTAGACAGCGGTGCCACCGGTATATTTATCGACCTAAAATGGGCAAAGGAAAATAGAATTCCAATGCAACCCCTCGAGCTCGTTATACCAGTCTACAACGTGGATGGAACGGCTAACTCAGCCGGCGGAATAGCATACACCGCCTCACTAATAATAGACTACCAAGGACACCGTGAGAAAGTAACCGCGGATGTCACCAACCTGGGAAAGAATCAGTTAATCCTAGGATACACGTGGCTCAGGAACCACAACCCTACAATTGATTGGATCGCTGGAACAGTCACCATGGATAAATGCCCACCCAGTTGTGCCGCACTCAAACACCTTGCTCGGTCGAAAACCGAAATACATGAAACAGAATACGCTTACAACCATCACAAAGTAAGCATGATAGAAATCCCAGACACCTCAGAAGCCGCAAAACTAGTACCCGCGGAATATCACGACTATCTAGATGTCTTTTCCAAAAAGGCAAGCGAGAGAATGCCAGAAAGGAAACCATGGGACCATGCAGTAGACCTCAAAGATGATTTCGTACCAAAGAAGGGGCGTTTGATCAAATTAAGCCCACAAGAGCAAGACGAGGTGAAAGCCTTTGTTGAAGACCAACTCTCCAAAGGCTACATATGCCCTTCTAAATTGCCACAGACCTTGCCAGTCTTCTTCATCCCCAAGAAAGACAGAAAGAAACACATGGTTATGGATTATAGATACCTGAACGAGGGAACAGTAAAGAACAACTACCCGTTACCTTTAATTTCACAAATCATAGATAAGCTCAAAGGAGCTAAACTGTTCACCAAGATGGATCTCCGATGGGGATATAACAACGTCCGCATCAAAGAAGGCAACGAATGGAAGGGAGCTTTCATGTGTCATTTAGGATCCTTCGAACCTCTCGTCATGTACTTCGGAATGTGCAACAGCCCAGCCACGTTCCAACAAATGATGAATGAGATCTTCTCCGATATGGACGACATTATTATAATTTATCTCAACGACTTATTGATCTTCTCGAAAGATGACGATAGAAAGAAACATATCGAATTAGTATGTAGAGTTTTAGAAAAACTCCGGAACAACAATTTGTTCGTTAAACCCGAGAAGTGTTTCTTCGGAGTTATGAAAGTAGACATGCTAGGCATGGATGTATCCAAACATGGAGTATCTATGAATCACGAAAAAGTGAAAGGAGTGCAAGATTGGCCTGTTCCCACTACATTGAAAGGCGTGCGAAGCTTCCTCGGCTTGGCCAACTTCTATCGCCGTTTTATCGCCAATTATAGTCTAATTGCACGACCCCTACACGACCTAACAAAGAAAGATCAACCCTGGATCTGGGGAAAAGACCAACAAACAGCGTTTGAGATGCTTAAGAAAGCATTCATATCGGCACCAGTACTGGCATACCCGGATGATACCACACCATATAGGGTTGAATGCGACGCCTCAGACTTTGCCGTCGGCGCAGTATTATCTACCAAAATAGATGATAAATGGCATCCTGTATCGTACATGTCACATAGCATGACTCCCGAGCAGCGTAATTATACGATAGCAGATAAAGAAATGCTTGTGATCATCCTAGCCTTAGAACAATGGCGTCACCATCTCGAAGGCGCCCGACACCAGTTCGAAGTTTGGACAGATCATAAAAACCTTCAATGGTTCATGAAGGCGCAAGACCTTAATAGACGCCAAGCTCGATGGGCTATGTATCTATTGCGATTCAATTATGTACTGGTCAACAAACCAGGTACCTCCATGGGAAAAGCGGACGCATTCTCTAGAAGAGAGGATCACATGATCAGGATAGAAAACGACAACAAAAACCAGGTCGTCATCCCCGATCATCGTGTGCAGGTGACGCTCGATATAGCCCTCTTCGATCGAATCAAAGAAGAACATCCTAAATATAGTCAACCCGATGGATCCATAAACCAAAATGGAATATGGTACTACAATAGCAAGATCTGGGTTCCCACGGAATTACGACAGCAAATTATTATGTCATTCCACGATCACCCCCTATTCGGCCACAAAGGCGCTGAAAAGACATGGGAATTCATATCTCGATATTACAGTTGGCCTGGAGCCAAAAACAACATAGCTACCTATTGTAAATCTTGTGATCGGTGCGTGTGTATGAAGCCAACAAACAAAGCACCCGCCGGCAAGCTCCAACCATTAGAAACACCGGAAGGACCTTGGAAATCAACATCTGTCGACTTCATCACGGGATTACCAAATAGCCATGGATTCGATAGTATCTTAGTGGTGGTAGACTGCTTCTCCAAAGAAGTCGTGTTCATCCCTACCAAGAAAACCATTACGGCCAAAGAAACTGCCGAACTTTATAGAGACTACGTATGGTGCCATCACGGCCTACCCGATAGCTTGGTCAGCGACCGAGGACCCCAGTTCGCATCCCAGATGATGACGGACTTATTAAAACTACTATCTATCGAAAAGAAAATGTCTACAGCATATCACCCACAAACGGATGGACAAACCGAGTGCGTGAATAGAGAACTAAACCAATATCTCCGCTTATATGTTGCAGAAAAGCAAGAGCAATGGGTGGAATGGCTAGCCCTCACCCAGTTTAACATAAACAACACCAAATCGTCAGCAACCAGTTTTGCTCCTTTCCAGCTCACCAAGAGCTTTACACCTCGCATCGGCTTTGAAGCCGCAATAGTCAAAGCACTGGCTGCTAAAGAATTCGCCGACCAGATGAAAACCAATTTGCAAATCGCTAAAGAGAATCTGGAATGCACACGTCATAGGATGAGTCAACAAGCTGACAAACATCGTTCTCACATGCCGGATTATAAACCGGGCGATCTTGTACTACTCTCAACAGAACATCTGGAATTAACCGATAGACCCGCGAGAAAGTTAACGGAAAAATGGATAGGACCATACCAGGTCATCGACGTCTACAATAATGCCGTCAAATTATTGTTTCCCAAATCAAACCGTGCCCACGATACAGTAAACATGTCACGCGTTAAACCATATATAGAACCCCTCGAAGGACAGCCCATTCAACGTCCCGGACCGGTATCCGTAGATGACGAAGGCAATGAAGAATTCAAGGTGGATTACATAGTCGACTCTCGCCCCATAGCTCATGGATTCCAATACCTAGTGCATTGGAAAGGATATGACGAATCAGATCAAACTTGGGAATCCGCCACTAATCTCAAGAAATCGGCAAGCGGGGCCATCGCGGACTTTCACAAATTAAACCCCGCAGCACCGTGCAAATTGAAAATGGCCTGTGAGCTATTTGATTCATTATTTACCACAAAAATAGAAAACTTCACCTCGGGATCAACCACAGAAGCATAGGCGATCTGGAATCTCGCTCATAGAAGGGGGGTAATGTTACAAACTCCCTCGTTAACCTAACTTTTCTATTTTATTCACTTCTTTTTCTTGATCATGTGACTTGATATTCGTCACATGATCAGTCATGTGACATCACGTGACCTTATCACTTATCTATGACATCATAGCATAGCCTCACACGTATTTATCTCGTTCATGGGAATACTCCCACACTCGTGAGAACCATATAGCCTTATATAGTACATCGTAGTAAGTCTTATCGTAACATAAACTGGCCCTCAGGTGGTCCGTGCACACACATGTATAGTATATAAACTGCAATGCAACGACCAACAGACCTCAGTTTGTTCTGGTTAGATTCCTCCTAGCCCTTACACGCTCCCCTACGTAGTGTTTGTGATTATCGAGGTGACCTAGTCGTGGACGGCTAGTAGTTGCTTTCAGTGTGAGGCTATGCGATGATGTCATAGATAGTAGATAAGGTCACATGATGTCACATGACTGATCATGTGACAAATATCAGGTCACGTGATTCAGAAAAAGAAGAGAATAAAATAGAAAAAGTTAGGTTACGGAGGAGGTTCGTAACATTAACCCCCTTCTATGAGCGAGATTCCAGATTGCCTATGCTTCGGTGGTTGATCCCGAAGTGAAGTTTTCTATTTTCGTGGTGAATAATGAATCGAATAGCTCACAGGCCATTTTCAATTTTCGTGGTGCCACGGGGTTGTGTTTATGAAAGTCCGCGATGGCTCCACTTGCCGATTTCTTGAGATTGGTGGCAGATTCCCAAGTTCGATCAGATTCATCATATCCTTTCCAATGTACCAGGTATTGGAATCCACGGCCTATGGAGCGAGAGTCTATGATTTTTTCCACTTCGAATTCTTCATTTCCTTTGTTGTCAATGGATACCGGTCCAGGACGTTGGATAGCTTGTCCTTCAAGTGGTTCTATATAAGGTTTAACATGAGACACATTGACTATATCGTGTGCTCGGTTCGATTTGGGAAACAATAGTTTGATGGCATTATTGTACACGTTGATGACCTGATAGGGTCCTATCCATCGTTCTGTCAATTTCCGTGAAGGTCGCTCTGCGAGTTCTAGATGTTTGGTTGACAGTAGTACGAGATCACCTGGTTGGTAATCCGGTGTGTGAGAGCGATGTTTGTCAGCCTGCTGACTCATCCTATGACGTGTGCATTCCAGATTCTCTTTAGCGAGTTGCAAATTGGTCTTCATCTGGTCGGCGAATTCTTTAGCAGCCAGTGCTTTGATTATCGCGGCTTCAAAGCTGATGTGTGGTGTGAAGCTCTTGGTGAGCTGAAAAGGGGCAAAACCGGTTGCCGACAATTTGGTATTATTTATGTTGAACTGGGCAAGGGCTAGCCATTCGGCCCATTTATCTTGTTTTTCTGCAACGTATAAGCGGAGATACTGATTTAGTTCTCTATTCACACACTCGGTTTGTCCATCCGTTTGCGGGTGATATGCTGTAGACATCTTCTTTTCGATGGATAATAATTTTAACAGGTCCGTCATCATCTGGGATGCGAACTGGGGTCCTCGGTTGCTAACCAAGCTATCAGGTAAGCCGTGATGGCACCATACGTAGTCTCTATAAAGTTCGGCTGTTTCTTTGGCCATAACTGTCTTCCTGGTGGGGATAAATACAACTTCTTTGGAGAAGCGATCCACCACTACCAAGATGCTATCGAATCCATAGCTATCGGGTAATCCTGTGATGAAATCAGCTGAGACTGATTTCCAAGGTCCTTCCGGAGTTTCCAATGGTTGGAGTTTTCCTGCGGGCGCTTTATTTGTCGGTTTCATACGTGCGCACCAATCACAAGATTTGCAATATGTGACTATGTCGTTTTTGGCTCTGGGCCAACTATAGTATCGAGATATGAATTCCCATATCTTTTCGGCGCCTTTGTGGCCGAATAGAGGATGATCGTGGAATGATGTGATGATTGGCTGTCGTAATTCCGCGGGAACCCAGATCTTGCTATTGTAGTACCATATTCCGTTTTGGTCTATGGTTCCATCTGGTTGACTATATTTGGGATGTTCTTCTTTGATTCAATCGAAGAGGGCTATATCGAGCGTCACCTGCACACGATGATTGGGGATAACGATTTGGTTTTTGTTGTCGTTTTCTATCCCGATCATGTGATCCTCTCTTCTAGAGAGTGTGTCCGCTTTTCCCATAGATGTACCAGGTTTGTTTACCAGTACGTAATCGAATCACGATAAGTACATTGCCCAGCGAGCTTGTCGTCTATTGAGATCTTGTGCCTTCATAAACCATTGAAGGTTCTTGTGATCTGTCCATACTTCGAACGTGTGTCGGGCACCTTCCAGGTGGTGGCGCCATTGTTCTAAAGTGAGGATGATTGCAAGCATCTCTTTATCTGCTATGGTGTAATTATGTTGCTCAGGGGTCATGCTATGTGACATGAATGACATGGGATGCCATTTGTCGTCTATTTTAGTCGATAATACTGTGCCAATGGCGAAGTCTGAGGCGTTGCATTCAACTCTATATGGTGTAGTGTCATCCGGGTATGCCAGTACTGGTGCCAATATAAATGCATTTTTAAGCATTTCAAACGCTGTTTGTTGGTCTTTGCCCCAGATCCAGGGTTGATCTTTCTTTGTTAGGTCGTGTAAGGGTCATGCAATTAAACTATAATTGGCGATGAATTGGTGATAGAAATTTGCTAAGCCTAAGAAGCTTCGCACGCCTTTCAATGTAGTGGGGACGGGCCAATCTTGCACTCCTTTCACTTTTTCGTGATTCATAGATACTCCATGTTCTGATACGTCCATGCCCAGCATGTCGACTTTGGTTACTCCAAAGAAACATTTCTCGGGTTTGACGAACAAATCGTTGTTCCGGAGTCTTTCTAAAACTCTACATACTAATTCGATATGTTTTTGTCTATCGCCATCTTTCGAGAATATGAGTAGGTCGTCAAGATAAATTATAATAATGTCATCCATGTCTGAAAATATCTCGTTCATCATTTGTTGGAACATGGCGGGACTATTGCACATTCCAAAGTACATGACGAGAGATTCGAAGGCTCCTAAATGACAAACGAAAGCTCCCTTCCATTTATCGCCTTCTTTGATGTGAACATTATTGTATCCCCATCGGAGATCCATTTTGGTGAACAATTTAGCTCCTTTGAGCTTATCTATGATTTGCGAGATTAAGGGTAACGGGTAGTTGTTCTTTACCGTTCCTTCGTTTAAGTATCTATAGTCCATGACCATGTGTTTCTTTCCGTCCTTTTTGGGGATGAAGAAGACCGGTGATGTTTGGGGCAATTTGGAGGGGCAGATGTACCCTTTAGAGAGTTGGTCATCGACAAAGGCTTTTACTTCGTCTTGCTCTTGTGGGCTTAATTTGATTAGACGCCCCTTCTTTGGCACAAAATCGTCCTTAAGGTCTACTGCATGGTCCCAGGGTTTCCTTTCAGGCATTCTCTCACTTGCCTTTTTGGAGAAGACATCCAGATAGTCGTGATATTCTGTGGGTACAAGCTTCGCGGCTTCTGAAGTGTCTGGGACTTCTATCATGCTTACTTTATGGTGGTTGTAAGCGTATTCTATTTCGTGTGCTTCGGTTTTTGACTGAGCCAAGTGTTTAAGTGCTGCGCAACTTGGTGGGCACTTATCCATAGTGACCATTCCTGCGATCCAATCGATTGTGGGGTTGTGGTTCCTTAGCCACGTGTATCCTAGGATTAATTGATTTTTTCCTAGGTTTGTGACGTCCGCGGTTACTTTTTCGTGGTGTCCCTGGTAGTCTATAATGAGCGAGGCGGTGTAAGCTATGCCGCCTGCTGAGTTTGCTGTTCCATCGATGTTATAAACTGGTATAACGAGGTCTAGCGGTTGCATCAGAATTCTGTTTTCCTTTGCCCATTTTAGGTCGATAAATATGCCGGTGGTGCCACTGTCTAGCAGGGCTTGGCATTCTGTTTTTGTGGTTTTTGTAATTATATCGATTTTTACAAATAGCTTGCAGAGTGGTTTCAGGGTTCTCATGCATTGCTCCATCAGGTTCGAAGACAAGCTATTTTTATTTTTTGTATAAGCAGAATTAAGCATCACTTCCCGGTGACCGTGCTCCTTTTCGGAGATTGCCACTTCGGTTGCATCATCTGGTAGGCTACCACATCAAGATGATGGAGAGGAAGAAGAAAAAGTAGAGCTATCTAAATTAAAGTCGGAGTCAAGATCAGAGAAACTATTCGAAGTAGGTAAATGAAACAGGTGAGCACTATCTTGGCATCGCACCTTCGATCGGGATGGAACTAAACTAAAAAAGGAACTATCTAGAGAGGAAACGAAATTGGGGTCCGTATTGGTCGTACTACTACCTGCTGTAGACGACCCTACTCTTTTCCCTGGTGCACCTCGAGGTCCTTGAAGTACGCTCGGGCTGCGTCAAAGTCCATACTGCGTATAGCGGCTTGCCAATTCGGTTGACCCATTGGCCACGGGTTGGAAAGGTTTGTAAGCGGGGGAGAGGAAGGTATGGCATGTTGGTTTGTTTGTGCAGTTCCTTCTGCAGCACGTACTCGTTTTGATTTGAATTGGGAACATTCCTTTCAGTGTCCCCCTCGGCGGAATCCGCATTCAGCACATGCAGTGCTCTTGGCCTTGCAGTCTTGTGCAAGGTGGCCTTCTTTGCCACAATTGTAGCAGCCCCGGGTTGAGCGGCCTATCTCTTCCCAGTTGTCGGAGGTTGTGCAATTGATCTCCATTGCGTTGGGGTCGCGCCTTGTCTGGTTCGCTTGGAACCTGGATTCGAAGGATTCTATTGCATTGGCATATTTTTGTACCATGCTGATGAACGCGTGGAGGCCAGCGGGCCTTTCTCCTTGCATAAACATGTGACAAATGATGTCTTGCCAGATGGATTACTCAAGAAGCATAACTCCCGTGCTTTCCTCGACTTGAGCTTGGTTGAAGAGTGCTAACCACTGGGTGAGGAATACTTGTGTCCTCTCGTTACAACCTTGTTTTCGCGCAATGAGTCGCCTAGTGGCGATTTCCTTTTCATTGCCAATTCGGAATCGGTTGTTGAGCAGTTTTTCTATCTGCCCTAGTGATAGCCATGGCACGTTATTGTCGCGCCGCTTCTTGATCTCGGTGTGAGCCCATGCTCCAGCACCATTTTTGTCCTTTTTGCCGGACTCGACACCTATCCTCGAGAAGACTGCAAGGTTCCAGTCTTTTTGTCCACCTATTCTTTGTTCTCCAAAGATGGACAGATTGGTTTCTCAGAAGACGAGCATCTTCGTCCACCATTCGTTGAACTTGTTGTATGATCCGTCAAATAGGCCTGGATCTTTGACCACTTCTGCCCTCTTTGACTTGGGCTCGTTGAAGCTATGTGCGGGTTCCTCGTCGCGCTCCTCTCTCTCTTGGTCCAAGCGGGCCTCGAGCTCTCGGTTTCTTTGTTCGGCCATGGTCAGCTGATCCATGGTTTGTTGAAGAAGCTCGCTTAGCGAGGCGAGCTGATCGGTGAGTCGGGCACCACTGTTTGTCGAGGAGCCGAGGCGACGCTGGCTCATGGTGGGGGTGGTCATCTCTTCGTCCGAGGGGAGGTCGTATAGTCCACTCATGGTAGTCAAATTCTATGTGCGACTGGTAGAAGTCGAGGGTGTCGTCTTTTAGTACGGGGGCTTGGTCGAGGCAGTGGTTTAAAAATTCGTCTTGTAACCACTGAGGAAAGTCGGGTGCGAATTCAAGTGCATATGGAATGTCGCGGATGATAGTGTCATTGGGATCAAAGTCCTCATCGATGGGGAGGCACTCGGAGATGTGGTTCGAGATTGCGATGTAGTTTTTGTTTCGAAGGGTGCGCCAATCGTCACCATATAGGTCGCTAAAGTTCATAAAATGCTATATGGGAGAAACAAAACTCCTATGCGTTGCGGTCGCACAGTAACTCCATGAGTGTCAGGGGCAAGGAGGGAACTAGGGATTGCCTGGCTACGGCTCTCGATTTAGCTCGATTAGGCTGCAGATCTTAAACTCATAGAGTCTGCAATGCAAGGTTTGCACGGTTGTCTCCGCTGCGCTGACCCAATATGCGCTGAGGGATTGATCCTTATTTTTCTGCGGCTGGAAGGGTCCTCTTGAATGAGGTCTACCCTAGCAAAGTGAACAGAAGCGACGCCGGACGAGCATATGTATGCGGTGGAGAGAAGGTCACAGTCCTTCTGTGGTCACGGTACAACCGCCTGCTATCCAGGTAGAGCCTTAACTCTGGCTATCGAGTTTTGACGAGACTATCCCTTAATGCTGGGAGCCGCGTATGACGAGGTGAGAGTAAAAAGTAGTGTGGCACGTAACGGTGCTGGTGAGGTGAAGTAGTGAGAAGGGAGTCTGTTTTTATGAAAGCAACTGCTAGCCGTCCACGACTAGGTCACCTCGACAAGACAAACTATACTAAGGGGAGCAGGTAAAGGCTAGGAGGAATCTAACCAGAACAGACTGAGGTCTGCTGGTCGTTGCATTGCAGTTTATATACTATACATGAGTGTGTACGGACCACCTAAGAGCCAGCCTATGTTTACGATAAGACTTACTAAGGTATCCTATATAAGGCTATATGGTTCTCACGAGTGTGGGAATATTCCCATGAATGAGGTTAACACGTGTGAGGCTATGCGATGATGTCATAGATAGTAGATAAGGTCACGTGATGTCACATGACTGATCATGTGACAAATATCAGGTCACGTGATTCAGAAAAAGAAGAGAATAAAATAGAAAAAGTTAGGTTACAGAGGAGGTTCGTAACATGTATAAACAGAGATATTGGTTCAACTTCCAGTTGACCCTTTCTGTCTGTCCATCAGTTTGTGGGTGATATGCCGATGACATTTTCTTTTTGATTTTCAATAATTTAAGGAGATCTGTTATCATCTGGGATGTGAATTGGGGTCCTTGGTCACTGACCAAGCTATCAGGTAATCCATGGTTCTTCCACATGTGATCTCGGTAGAGTTTGGCTGTTTCTTTTGCCATGACTATTTTGTTTGTGGGAATTAGAATGACTTCTTTCGAGAAGTGGTCTACTATGACGAGGATGGCATTGAAGCCTTTGCTATCAAGGGGTCTTGTGACAAAATCTGTGGAGATAGAGCTCCAGGGTTGCTCTGTGATCGGAAGGAGTTGAGATAAGCTGGCTGGCAGCTGGTTCAATGGTTTTATGTGTGCGCATCTATCACATGACTTGCAATAATCAATTATGTCTTGTTTAACTCCTGGCTAGCTATAGTATTGGCAGATAAAGTTGAGTGTCTTTTCAGCTTCTTTATGTCCAAAGAAGGGGTGGTTGTGGAATTGAGTAAGTACCTCCCTTCTAAGGTCTGCAGGCACCCAGATTTTATCTTGGTGGTGCCATAATCCTTCATAAAGAATCATCCCATCAGGGGCTTTCAACCTTGAGTGAGCTTCTTTTATTCTATCAAAGGGTGAGATCTCTTCAAAAGATCTGATGTGTTCTGATGGGATGACTATAGTATTTTTGTTATCTTCTTCAATTCTGATCATGTGATCTTCTCATCTAGAGAGAGCATTGGCTTTTCCCATGGATGTGCCAGGTTTGTTTACTAGCACATAATCAAAGTGAGATAAATATTGTGCCCATCATGCTTGGTGCTAGTGTTTAAAAGTCCAGTTTGGTTCAGTTTTCTTGCCTTTTTTGGCAAGACCGAACTGAAACTAGTTTTTCAAAACTTGGCTTGGCTGGAAAACCAAACTGAACCATTCGCAACCAGTCTTTGTTGGTCACAATGTTGGTTATGACCAGTCCTAACCAGTCTTTCAATGTTCACATATAGGCAGCATGGTATTTGATATAAAAGATGGGTCAAGGTGAAAAAAAAAATTGTCTGCTCTATAGACTCTCCTCCTCTCTGCCAATCCTTAACAATGCCTGGACTACCTGACTCTCAAAAGTCTGGCCACCAATGAGTTCAAACTCAAAAGGCTCAGGAAATACAAATTACCCGATTCTGCCCTCTGAAGTCAAAGTCCACCCACACTTGAAAGGGAAAGAAATGCCCAGCCACTGACAGTTCGTCATCATCCAATAGCAATGGCGAGGAGTGAGGTCTGCATAGTGGTAAAAAGCACCATGCAGATGTAAAGAGGCTGCACTGCACAAGCTTGACCCCATTAGTGTTTTAAGGTCCGGTCTTAAGACCGCCCAAAAACCAGGACCGGACCGAAACCGAACCGCCCAAGACTGAGACCGAAGGTCCAGTCCTAGACCGCTTTTTTCCGGTCTCGGTTCAGTCTTTTTGGTTTCGAGATTTCAGAAAAACTGGTTTAAACCGGTTCAAACCAGTCTTTTAAGTACCCCCTATGTATGCCTCCAGATGCCCTATATATCCCCCATTTCCCCAAATATTTACAAGAATTTAGCTAATTTATTCGAATTTATACAAATGAATCTAAGTTGGAAGGAGGGAAA
>JBBPMT010000368.1:0-17237 GCA_038090455.1 Garcileccinum viscosum
CATAGCAGGAAGATGGGTATATGCAACCAAAAGTGATGGAAGAAAGAAAGCATGCTTTGTTGCAAAAGATTTCACCCAAATTTACAGCATAGATTTTGAAGAAACTTTTTCCCCTATTGCATACTTTGAAATAGTCAGATTACTCTTAGTGTTGGCCGTGCTAGAAGACTGGGAAATTCAAGCTTTAGATGTCAAAACAGCATTCCTATTTGGGGAACTTGACAACAACGAGGAACTATATATGGTACAACCTGAAGATTTCGTTGAAAAAGGAAAAGAAAACAAAGTTTGTTGACTACATAAAGCAATCTATGGCTTAAAACAAACTGCCCCAAAATGGAATCAAGCTTTACATAAATCCCTATTGGAAATAGGGTTTAAACAGACAATATCCAATGCAGGTATATACATTAAGTACATTGGAAAAGAAAAGATTATTTTCATTGTTTACATTGACAATGCATTTTTTATGGGTAGTAATAAGAAACTACTCCTCAAACATATCAAGACCTCTATAAACAAATGGAAATCTAGAGTACTAGGAGACACAAAAGAGTATTTGGGAATGATCATAACCAGAGATTGTACAAAATGTACTCTGATACTTGATCAAATTACCTATGCTGAAAAAGTCATTAGACGATTTCAGTTAGAGAATGCAAAATATTCCTGAACTCCACTTCCTTCTGGATATAACTTTTCTAAATGTGAAGATAAAGAAGATCCAAAACAAAGATAACAATATCAATCTGTTATTGGATCTCTCTTATATATTATGTTAGGAACAAGACCTAATCTAGCATTCACTGTAATCAAGATGTTACAATACTTTTCCAATCCATCAGAAGATCATCTAAATCGAGCACTTTATATTGTTTGATATCTAGCCTATACCAAGAATGTATCAATCATATACAATAGATTATCAAAACAATCAACACTATTCACATATTGTGATACTGACTGGGCTGGAGATACAGAAACTAGACAATCAACTACTGGATATTCAATAGACATTGCAGATGCTATCATCTCCTGGTCTAGTAAAAGACAGAAAGTAATTGCTATGTCATCTACCAAAGCTAAATACATGGCAGCTTTGAGAACAGCACAGCAAATAGCTTGGATTGGAAACCTTCTCTTTGAAATAGAAAACAAAGTGAAATATCCTATCCTCTTGAATTGCAATAATTAAGAAGCAATATTTTTAGTTTCAAATCCTGCATAAGAAGGATGTTCAAAACATATTGGTATATATTACCATTATATCTGAGAAGCAGTACAAGAGTTAAAAACTATTGAACTCTTTTACATTTTTACTCAAGATCAAAAGGCTGACATTGTTATGACTCTCAGCAGGAATCTAACTTTTTCCTTCAACCATAGTATTTTTCATGATCACATGACTTGATATTCATCACATGACCAGTTATGTGACATCACGTGACCATAGCTTACTCATAGGTATGTCATAGATCTAGACCATGATATTATAACACATGCCCTATGCATGTATAGAAACTCTCTCACACTCATGTGACTACTATAGCCATATATAGTATACATTACCAATACCTATCATAATAGTACTGGCCCTCATGTGGTCCATGCACATTGTCAACCAGTATATATAGTATGAATAAAGCACCAGCAGACCTCAATCTGTTCTGGTTAGTTATCTTCTAGCCTATACGGATCCCTCATAAGTTTGTCTTGTTGAAGTGACCTAGCTCACACTAGTAGTTGCTTTCATAAGAATAGACTCTCTCCTCACTACCTCACTTTGACACCAGTAAATGTGTCACCACTACCTACTCTTACTCTCTCAATTGTCATAGTCGGACCCCAGACTCAAGGAAATATAGTTGATAGCCAGACTTAAGGCTCTAGCTGGACAGCAGCCAGTTGTACTGTTACCACAGATAGACTGCAACTATCTCTCCACTGCATTTATACACTCATCTGGCATAAGCCTTTGGTTTGCTTTGTTAGGGTAGACTTTAATCGAGAAGACCCTTCCGACTGCCAAACAAATAAGGATCCATCCCTTAGCACATATTGGGTCAGCACAGCAGAAAGAAACTGTGCAAACCCTCACATCGCAATTTCTATGAGTTTAAGATTCATAGTCTTGGTGTACTAAAATGTCAGCCATAGCCAGGCAGTACCCAGTTCCCCTCCTCTCCCATTATCAACACTTGCAGAGTTACTGTTTGACTATGACAAACAGAAGTTTTTCCCCACAGATTTTTATGGACTTTTCCAATCTCTATGGCAATGACTAGTATGCCCTGAGAAATAAAAATTACATTGCTGTTTCTACCAACATTTCTGAATGCCTACCCATTGATGAGGACTTCAATCCTAATGACACAATAGTATGTGATGCCCCATACACAATTGAATTTGCACCCAACTTCCCCAAGTGGCTCCAACACAAGTTCCTTGAATACTATCTTGATAAAGCTCCCATTCTCCTTGATGACACCCTCGATTTCTACCAATTCCATATAGAATTTGACTATAACAATGTCAGGCAGTCATCTCTTTGATGTACTGAGCCCCCTTGACACCCCCACTGTAAGCACAACATCGCTCAGACCATTGTGGCAAGATCTGAGTGCCACACTCACTGATCAACTCAAATTGCTAACAAAACACCTGTCAACTATGCTGGTCAAGCTGGAAGCAGCAGAGGCCAAAGCCAAAAGCCTCCAAGACTAGCTGGATCAAGAGCATCAAGAGCGAGCCAAGGAGGAAAGCAAAAGGCCAAGCCAGTCAAGCTCGAAAAAGGCAAAGGTGGTAAAAGACCCAGGAATGTTTGATGGGTCATACTCCAAATTTGACAAGTGGTGTGAACAAAGATGCTCATATTTTGGGAGACAAATCTCGATATATTTGGAAAAAACTGGCCTAATGGTGAAAAGAACTAGAACCTCACCATATTCTCATGCATAGGCACTGAGGGCAAGAAAAACAAAAATGGAGCAGGTGCTTGGGCATGAACCAAGATTAAAAAGTGCTGCAACATGAATGTCCCATGGCTCCCCTGGCAGCAGCTCGAAAAACCACTAGCACAACAATTCCAGATCGGCAATGAAAAAGACATTGCTACCAAGCGCCTCATGGCATGAAAACAGTATAGGAACGAGAGGACACAAGTCTTCTTAACACAATGGTTGGCCTTATACAATCAGGTCAAATGTACAAAAGTGATGGGCATTGTGCTCCTTGAACAAGGTGTCTGCCAAGACATAATAAAACATATGTACATGACCAGCAATTGACCAACCAAACTATATGATTTTGTCATGAAGGTCCAGGAACTTACCAACACCCTAGAATCATTCAAGTCTAGATTCAACAGATCATGCTGCTCTAATTGCGATCCCAATGCTATGGAGGTTGACACCATCACCACCAACAATCAGAAGATTAACTGCAACTCCCAAGGCTACTACAACTGTAGAAAGGAGGGCCACATAGCAAGAGATTGCAAGGCCAAAAGCACAGCCTGCAGTGAATGTGGATTCAAACATGGAGGGCACTGCAAAGAGTACTCAAAATTTAAACCCAGGCAAGTACATGCTGCAGAAGGAACTGCTGAAACAAACCAAAATGCCATACTCCTCCTGCATCACCCTCTCACCACCCTCTCTCAATCTGCAGGACAGGTAAACTGGAAAGCTGCCATTCGAGGCATGAACCTCAAGGCAGCATGTGCCTACTTTCAGGACCTCGAGTCCACACAATAGGGAAAAGAGTAGGGTCAGACACATCAAGTAGTGTACTGACCAATATGGACCCTAGATACATATATAGTAGTTCCTTATCTTTTTTTCATTTAATTCCATTTTAATTGAGGGTGCAACGCTAAGATAGTGCTCACTTGTTTCTATTACATACTTCAAATAGTTTTTCTTGTCTCAACAATGATGTAAATATAGATAGTCTCTCATCTCACTCTTCTTCTTGTATTTCCTCTCCAGTATCTCGATGTGGTAGCCTACCAGATACCTTAACTGAAACAGTGATCTCTGAAAAGGAATGCAGTCACCAGGAAGTGATGCTTAATTCTATTTGTACAAAAAATAAAAATAGCTTGCCTCTAAACTTGATGGATAAATGAGTGTGCACTGTAAAACCACTCTGAGAGTTATTTGTAAAAATAAATATAATTACAAAAACCCAAAAAACAGAAGTAAATGCCCTGCTAGACAGTGGTGCTACTGGCATCTTTACATATCAATAGTACCTAGGCAAAAGTGAAGTGCATACCCTTGCAACCCTTAGAAAATGTTATACCGGTCTATAACATTGACAGAACCATTAATTTCATAGGGGGAATAGCATATACTACTACCATAGTCATAGATTACCAAAGACACCACGAAAAAGTCACAGCGGATGTCACCAATCTTGGAAAGAATCACATGATTCTCAGATATACATGGCTCAGAGATCACAATCCCTTCATTGATTGGATACAAGGGACAGTAATTATGAATTAATGCCCCAAGTCATGTATGGCATTACAACATAGTTATATAAATCAAGTAGAATCTCATGAGATTAATTATGGATACCACATAGCCAAGGCAGATGATGGGAAACATGTACCATTAGATGCAGACAAAGCCAAGAAGCTCATCCTAGAACCATACCACAAGTTCATAGATATCTTTTTGAAAAAGGCAAGTGAGTGAATGCCAGAATGAAAACTCTGGGATCACGCAGTAGATCTGAAGGAAGATTTCATGCCTAAAAAGAGTCAATTGATCAAGCTATCTCCCCAAGAATAGGATGAAGTCAAAGCCTTTATAGACAACCAGCTATCAAAAGGATATATTTGACCCTCTAAATCGCCACAAACTTCATCCATCTTCTTCATACCAAAAAAGAATGGAAAGAAACAAATGATTATGGACTATAGATATCTGAACAAAGGCACCATGAAAAATAATTACCCACTACCCTTGATCTCGCAAATCATAGATAAACTGAAAGGATCTAAGATCTTTACCAAAATGAATCTCCAATGTCATGCAAATCAAGAAAGGCAATGAATGGAAAGGCACCTTTGTATGTTACCTCAGGGCTTATAAACCCCTTGTTATGTACTTCAGAATGTGCAATAGCCCAGCCATATTCCAGCAAATTGTTAGCAATAATGATCAGAGCTATCAGGTATAACCCTAGAATGGGAGTTGCCAAGTGACAATGGCCGGTATGTCACTAAGAAGGGTTTGCTATAGATCTCTGCAGTTGACAATGATAGGAGTGAACTTGGAATAAGGGGATATAGAAAATTCTGTTCTGTAGAACTCAGACAGGACTATGGGTCAACTGCTAAGAAGAACCAGACTGGGAATCTAGTCTTCAAGGCCCATGTATTAAATACTATCGAGTACAGTACATAGACCATGCCTTAAAGGCCAGTACCTGCTATCTATGGCTATAGTGAGAGTCCATAATATAGACACATGCTATAATAAGTAAAGCCATGAGGCAATGAACATGGTATGGCAGAATAGAAGCCAAGGACCATGAGAAGTATGAAAGATGGCCACATACCATGAGATGCAGCAGATCTATAGATAAGCAAAAGAAAGATCAAGGGAATGAGATCCAAGACCTATCAAGATACAATAGAGATCTGGATCAGGAGATCACATTAGTAATGAAAGGTGAAGAGCTGAGCATCTATAAAAGTGTCAATAAGAATAAACAGAGGAATAAATGATAGACTACATGATGACTAGTGTCTATAGTCATATGACCCCATAAAATACTTGTGGGTGCTATTGTGGGTGGTAATCAAGAAAAGGGGGAAAGATGGATCCAGAACCATAGATTCAGGTTTAGATAGGTCACAACAGAGTTCGCAATATAAATGATGAATGAAATCTTTGCAGACATGGATGATTGTATCATCATATACCTTGATGATCTGCTTATCTTTTCAAAACACAATGACATGAAAAAGCACCAAGAAGTTATCCAAAAGGTACTCAAGTGCTTGCACAAAAATGATCTCTTCATAAAACCCGAAAAGTGCTTCTTCAGGGTTAAGCAAGTCAACATGCTGGGCATGGATGTATCAAAGCATGGCATCTCAATGAACCATGAAAAAGTCAAAGGCATATAAGATTGGCCCATCCCCACGACTCTTAAGGGTATCTGTAGTTTCCTTGGGCTAGCCAACTTCTACCATCAATTCATAGATAACTATAGCTTAGTCACACAACCTCTCCACAATCTAACCAAAAAGGATCAATCCTGGATCTGGAGAGAAGCTCAACAAAAGGCATTTGACATGCTTAAACAGAAATTCACATTGGCACTGGTACTAGCCTATCCAGATAACACAACTCCATATAGGGTTGAATGTAATGCATCAGACTTCGCCATAGGCACTATCCTATTGACCAAAATAGACAACAAATAGCACCCAGTTTTATATATGACCCATTCTATGACATCAGGACAACAAAACTATACCATTACTGACAAAGAAATGCTAGCCATTATCCTCACCCTAGAACAATGGAGACACCATCTCAAAGATGCTAGACATCAATTCAAAATATGGACCAATCATAGGAACCTGCAATACTTCATGAAATCACAGGATCTCAATAGATGCCAAGCACAATGGGCATAGTATTTATCTTACTTTGATTACATACTAGTCAATAAACTTGGTACATCCATGGGAAAAGCCGATGCTCTCTCTAGACAAGAAAATCACATGATAGGAATTGAAGATGACAATAAAAATACCATAGTTATCCCATCTGAGTGCATATGATCTCTTGAAGAGATCTCCCTATTCAATAGAATTAAAATAGCACACTTAGGGTTGGAAGCCCCTGACAGGATGATCCTCTGTGAAGGATTATGGCACTATCAAGATAAAATTTGGGTGCCCACGGATTTTAGAAGGGGGGTACTTACCCAATTCCACAACTACCCCTTCTTTGGACATAAAGGAGCTGAAAAGACACTTGATTTTGTCTGCTGCTACTATAGTTGGCCAAGAGTCAAACAAGATATAATCGACTACTGTAAGACGTTTGATAGATGTGCATGCATGACACCCTTGAACCAGCCATCAGCCAGCTTATCTCAACCACTTCCTGTCATTGAGCAACCTTGGAGTTCCATTTCCACAGACTTCATCATGGAACTCCCCAATAGTAAAGGCTTCAATGCCATTCTCATCATAGTAGATTGATTTTCAAAAGAAGTCATTCTAATTCCCACAAACAAAACAGTCACAGCAAAAGAAACAGCTGAACTGTACCAAGACCACATATGGAAGAACCATGGATTACCTGATAGCTTGGTCAGTGACCGAGAACCCCAGTTTGCATCCCAAATGATGACAGACTTACTTAAATTATTGAAAATCGAAAAGAAAATGTTATCAGCATACCACCCACAAACTGATGGACAAACCGAATGAGTCAACCGGAAGTTGAACCAATACCTTCATCTATACATAGCAGAAAAACAAGATCAATGGGCAAATTGGCTTGCCATCACCCAGTTTAATTTTAATAACACCAAATCATTGGCTACCGGATTTAGCCCATTCCAAGTCACATGCTTATGTGCCATGCCTCGGGGTTGAACCCCTTATAGTTACAGCACTGGTAGCTAAAGAGTTTGCTGATGAAATAGAGAAAACCCATGCTACTGTGACCCTAAACTTGGAAAAAGTACAAAAGCAGATGAGTCAGCAGGCTGACAAATATAGAAGACCCCACCCAGATTACAAACCCGGCAACTTCATGCTGCTATAGACCAAACATCTTATGCTCTTGGATCGACCTGCAAAGAAATTTACAAAATAATGGATAGGACCTTATCAAGTCATTGACATATATACCAATGCTGTCAAGTTATTGTTCCCAAAATCAAATAAGGCACATGACATCATCAATGTCTCACATATCAAACCTTATATCGAACCTCTAGAAGGACAACCTATTGTTCATCCCAGACTAGTTTTCATAAATGATGAAGGCAATGATGAGTATAAAGTAGAGTACATCATCGACAGTAGACCAATAGGCCAAGGATTCCAATACCTCATGCACTGGAAAGGATATGACAATAGTGATTGTACCTGGAAATCAGTGAGCAACCTTAAATGGTTAGCCAAAGAAGCCATCATGGATTTCCATTGGAAAAATGTTATGAACTCCCTCCATAACCTAACTTTTTCTATTTTATTCCCTTTATTTTCATGATTATGTGACTTGATATTCATCACATGATCAGTCATGTGACATCATGTGACCTTATCACTTATCTATGACATCATAGTCTAGACTCACATATGTACACCTTGTTCATGGGAATACTCCCACACTCATGAGAACACTATAGCCATACATAGTAATAGTAGATAGCTTATCAATAGTCGTATCTTGGTCCATGCACCATGTAACATAGTATATAATGTGAATGCAAACGACCAGCAGACCTCAGTCTGTTCTAGTTAGATTCCCACTAGCCTATACAGTTCCTCCCTCATAGTTTGTGATTATTGAGGTGACCTAGTCATAAGGCTATTGGTTGCTTTCATAAGAACAGACTCTCTCTTACTACCTCACCTCACTAGCACCATTATGTGCCTCTACTATCCACTCACCTCTTTACCTTGTTTATAGTCGGATTCTAAACTTAAGGGAGACCTTGTGATAAAGCTCTTCCTTGATAGCAAAGTAGTTATTCCATAACCATACTTGGACTGCGACTAAGTCTCCACTGCATTTATATACTGGTCCAGCATCTCGCTAGTTCGCTTTGACAGGGTAGATCACAATCGAGTGAACCCTTCCATCTGCTAGTAAATTGGATAATTCCCTTGGCACAAAGTGGGTCAGTGCACCAGAGACAACTGGGCAAATACCACATTACAATTTCTATGGTTCTAAGATTCGCAGTCTCAGTGTACTAAAACGTCAGCCATAGCCAGGCAGTCTCTGGTTCCTCCCCTATCATTGACAATCGTGGAGTCAGTATGCAACCGTGATGCATACGAGTTTTTCTTTATAGTATCCCCCCGTGCATGGACTTTTCTGACCTTTACAGCAATGACTGGCATGCCCTCTGAAACAAAAACTACATTGCCATCTCCACGGACATCTCTGAATGCTTACCCATCAATGAGAACTTCGATCCTAATGATACTATAATTCACGACACACCCTATGCCATTGAATTTGCCCCCGATTTTCCCCAGTGGCTACAAGATGAGTTCCTTGAGCACTGCCTCGATAAAGCACCCATCCTTGTCAACGACACATTAGATTTCTACCAATCACACATTGAATTCAACTATAATGTTGGACCTGTACAACCTCCCCAACCCAATCTACAATCCAAAATGACTACACTGACAATGAGCCACTATCACCTAGGCTCCTTGACAAACAGCGGGCACTGACTTGCAGATCAGCTCACCTTGCTAAGCGAGCTCTTGCAGCAAACAATGGATAGACTAACAGCTGCAGAGCAAAGAAACCATGACCTCGAGGCCTGTCTGGACCAAGAAAGAGAGAAGAGAGACAAAGATCGCCCTGCTGCAAATAGTTTTGATGAACCAAAATCAAAGTGAGCTGAAGTTATCAAAAACCCTGAACTTTTCGATGGCAGTTACAATAAGTTCAATAAATAGTGGACCAAGATGCTGGTCTTCAGAGAAACAAACCTGTCCATCTTTGGCAAATGTCAGCTGGGCAGCCAAAAGGACTGGAACCTGGCAGTCTTCTCTCGAATAGATGTCAAGTCCAGCAAAAAGGACAAAAACAGTGTGGAAGTATGGGCCTATACTGAGATCAAAAAGCAGCATGACAACAATGTACCTTGGCTGTCATTGGCCTAAATCGAAAAGTTGCTAAATGACCAATTCCATATAGGAAACAAAAAAGAGATCACCACCAGGCGATTCATCGGTCAGAAACAGGGATGAAATGAGAGAACCCAAGTGTTCCTCACACAATGGCTAGCCCTCTTTGACCAAGCCCAAGTCAAAGAAAGCACAGGAGTCATGCTTCTAGAACAATTGGTCCAGCAAGACATCATACATCATATGTTCATGCAAGGAAAAAGGCCCGCTGGCCTCCATGCTTTTATTAGCATGGTACAAAAATATGCCAATACGATCAAGTTATTTGAATCAAGGTTTCAAGCAAACCAAACTTGACATGACCCCAACACAATGGAAATAGATTGCACCACCACCGACAATCGGGAAGATATTGGCAAATCAACCCAAGGCTGTTACAACTGTGGGAAAGAAGGACATCTCACAAGAGACTGCAAGGCCAAAAGCATAGCCTGTAATGAATGTAGTTTTTGCTGAGAAGGGCACTGAAAGGAATGCTCTCAATTCAAGTCCAAATGAGTATGTGCCACAGAAGGAACTGCTTTATCAAACCAACATGCCACACCTCCCCCACTCGCAAACCTCTCCAACCCTAGACCAGCTGAGCAAATTAATTGGCAAGCCGCTATCTGCAGAATGAACTTCGATGCGGCCCAAGCCTACTTCAAGGACCTTGAGGCAACCCAGGGAAAAGAGTAGAGTCAACTATATCAGGTAATAGCTTGACTAATATGGACCCCATTTTCATTTCTTCTTCAAATAGTTCCTTCTTTAATTTAATTCCTATAAGATTGAGGGTGCGACGCCAAAATAGTACTTACCCATTTTATTTACCTACTTCAAATAGCTTTTTTGACCTTGATTCTGACTGTAACTTAGATAGTTCCCCTGTATCTCTGTCGTCTCAATGTGGTAGCCTACCAGACAACGTAACCAAAGTGGTGATCTCTGAAAAGGAGCATGGTCACTGGGAAGTGACACTTAATTTCGCTCACACAAAAAATACAAATAGCTTGTCTTCAAACCTGACAAAGAAACGTGTGAGAACATTGAAACCCCTCTGCAAGCTATTTGTAAAAATTGATATAATTACAAAAACCACAAAAACAGAATGCCAAGCCCTGCTAGATAGTGGCGCCACTGGCATATTTATTGACCAAACATGGGCAAAGGAAAACTGAATTCCGATGCAACTTCTCGACATGGTGATACTGGTATATAATGTAGACGGATCAATAAACTCAGCAGGTGGCATAGCCTATACTGCCTCACTCATCATAGACTATCAGGGACATCATGAAAAAGTCAATGCAGACATCACCAATCTGGGAAAAAACCAACTAATCCTCGGATATACGTGGCTCAGAAATCACAATCCCACGATAGATTGGATTGCAGGAATGGTCATTATGGACAAGTGCCCACCAAGTTGTGCAGCACTTAAACATCTCACCAGAACCCAAGCAGAAGTGCATGAAGTCGCTTATGCATATCACTCTCACAAAATAGATCTTATAGATGTTCCAGATGCATTGGAAGCTGCAAAGCTAGTGCCTGCAGAATACCATGATTATTTGGACATATTTTCCAAAAAGGCAAGTGAGAGAATGCCCGAAAGGAAACCATAGGACCATGCAGTAGATCTGAAACCTAATTTTATACCAAAGAAGGAGTGTCTCATAAAGCTCAGTCCACAAGAGCAAGACGAAGTTAAAGCCTTTATAGATAACCAATTTAGCAAAGGATATATCCACCCCTTAAAATCGCCACAGACATCCCCTATCTTCTTTATCCCAAAGAAGGATGGCAAAAAGTGAATGGTCATGGATTATAGATATCTCAACGAAGGAATGGTGAAAAATAACTACCCGTTACCTTTAATCTCACAAATCATAGACAAACTGAAAGGAGCTAAGCTCTTCACCAAAATGAATCTCCGATGGAGATACAATAACATCCATATCAAAGAAGGTGATGAATGGAAAGGTGCTTTCATTTGTCATCTCGGAGCTTATGAACCCCTTGTTATGTACTTCAGAATGTGTAATAGCCCCACAACATTCCAACAAATGATAAACAAAATCTTCTCTGACATGGATGATGTAATTATCATATATCTAGATGACCTCTTGATCTTTTCAAAGGATAACGATAGAAAGAAACATATTGAATTAGTATGTAGAGTTTTAGAAAAACTCTGGAACAACGATTTGTTCATTAAACTAGAGAAATGCTTCTTTGGGGTCACCAAAGTCAACATGCTGGGCATGGATGTATTGGAATATAGAGTATCTATGAACCACAAAAAAGTGAAAGGAGTGCAAGATTAGCCTGTTCCCACCACCCTAAAAGGTATGAGAAGCTTCCTTGGTTTAGCCAACTTCTATTGCTGATTTATCACCAACTATAGTCTAATTGCACGACCCCTACATGACTTTACAAAGAAAGATCAATCCTGGATCTGGGAAAAAGATTAACAAACAGCATTTGAGATGCTTAAGAATGCCTTCATCTTGGCTCTAGTACTAGCTTATTCAGATGACACAATCTCATATAGAGTTGAATGCAATGCCTCAAACTTCACTGTGGGTGCAGTATTATCAACTAAAATAGATGACAAATGGCACCCCATGTCCTACATGTCCCATAGCATGACCTCTGAGTAGCATAACTACACCATAGCAGACAAAAAGATGCTTGTGATCATTCTCGCATTGGAACAATGGAGACACCACCTTGAAGGCGCATGTCACCAATTCAAGATATGGACTGATTATAAGAATCTTCAATGGTTCATGAAAGTACAAGATCTTAATAGACACCAAGCTTGATGGGTAATGTACTTATCTCATTTCAATTACATACTGGTAAACAAACCCAGTATATCCATGGGAAAAGCAGATACACTCTCTAGACAAGGGGATTATATGATCGGAATTGAAAACAATAATAAAAACCAGACCATTATCCCTGATCATTGTGTGCAGGTGATGCTTGACATAGCCCTCTTTGATAAGATAAAAGAGGAACAAACCAAATGTAGCAACCCTGATGGATCTACAGATCACAATGGAATATGGTACTACAACAACAAGATATGAGTTCCCACCAACCAACAAAGTGCCTGCCAGCAAGCTCCAACCGCTGGAAGTTGCGGAAGGACCTTGGAAATCAGTATCAGCAGATTTCATCACGGGATTACCCAACAGCCATGGATTTGATAGCATCCTCATGGTAGTCGACAGATTCTCGAAAAAAGTCATCTTCATACCTATGAAGAAGATAGTTACAGCAAAAGAAACTGCTGAACTTTATAGAGATTACATATGGTGCCATTATGGCTTACCCGATAGCTTGGTCAGTGACTGAGGACCCCAGTTCACATCCCAGATGATGACAGACTTATTGAAACTACTATCTATTGAAAAGAAAATGTCAACAGCATATCACCTGCAAATGGCTGGACAAACCGAATGAGTGAACAGAGAACTAAATCAATATCTCCACTTATACATCACAGAAAAACAAGATAAATGGGCTGAATAGTTAGCCCTTGCCCAGTTTAACATAAATAACACCAAATCTTCGGCAACCAGCTTTACACCTTTCCAGCTCACCAAGAGCTTCACACCCCACATCAGCTTTGAAGCCGCTATCGTTAAGGCACTAGCTGCCAAAAAATTTGCTGACCAGATGAAGACCAACTTGCAACTTGCTAAAGAGAATCTGGAATGCACACATCATAAGATGAGTCAGCAAGCTGACAAACATTGATTCTGTGCACTGAAGTACAAACCAGGCGATCTTATATTACTATCAACGGAACATCTAGATCTTGCAGAGCAACCTTCTAGAAAGTTAACCAAACGATGGATAGGATCTTACCAAGTCATAGATGTGTATACCAATGCCGTCAAACTCTTGTTTCCCAAATCGAACCATGCTTACGATATAGTCAACGTGTCACGTGTTAAACCATACATAGAACCACTAGAAGGACAACCCATCTAATGTCCTGGACTAGTATCTGTAGATGACGAAGGAAATGAAGAATTCAAAGTGGACCACATAGTCAATTCATGCCCCATTGGTCGTGGCTTCCAATACCTGGTGCATTGGAAAGGATACAACGAATCCAATTATACTTGGGAAGCAGCAAGCAACCTTAAAGGGTCAGCTAGCCAAGCCATTGTGGACTTCCATAAATCGAACCCAGCAGTGCCACAAAAGCTGAAAATGGCTCATGAACTATTTAACTCAATATTCACAACCAAAATAGAAAACTTCATATCAGGTTCTATCACAGAATCATAGGCAATCTGGAATCTTGCTCATAAAAGGGGGGTAATGTTACAAACTCCCTCCATAACCTAACTTTTTCTATTTTATTCCCTTTATTTTCATGATTATATAACTTGATATTCGTTACATGATCAGTCGTGTGACATCATGTGACCTTATCACTTATCTATGATATCATATTCTAGACTCACACATGTACACCTCATTCATGGGAATACTCCCACACTTGTGAGAACACTATAGCCATACATAGTAATAGTAGATAGCTTATCGATAGTCATACATACCTTGGTCTGTGCACCATGTAACATAGTATATAATGTGAATGCAAATGACCAGCAGACCTCAGTCTGTTCTGGTTAGATTTCCACTAGCCTATACAGTTCCTCCCTCATAGTTTGTGATTATTGAGGTGACCTAGTCGTAAGGCTATTGGTTGCTTTCAAAAAATCCTTTGATACCATGCAAACTGAATATGACATGCAAACTATTTGACAGTCTTCAATGTGCCTATCATCAACTTGACATCAGGCTCCACCATGACAAGTTAGTTCCTTAGGTGATCTAGAATCTCGCCCATAGAAGGGGGGTAATGTTACGACCCTCAGCAGGAACCTAACTTGCCCCTAGTCTAGGGTTCCCTTTTCGGCCTTTTCCTTCACCCATGGTACTTTTCGAGATCATGTAACTTGATATTTGTCACACGACCATAGCTTACTCATAAGCATATCATAGGTCTAGACCATGACATCATAACACATGCCCTACACATGTATGGGAACTCTCTCACACTTATGTGACCACTATAGCCATATATAGTATACATTACCAATACCTATCATAATAGTACCAGCTCTCATGTGGTCCATGCACATTATCAACCAGTATATATAGTATGAATAAAGCACCAGCAGACCTCAATCTGTTCTGGTTAGTTATCTTCTAGCCTATATGAATCCTTCATAAGTTTGTCTTGTCGAAGTGACCTAGCTCGCACTAGTAGTTGCTTTCAGACATATTTATTAAAAATCTTATATTCAATAACTTTCAAAAAGGATGTCTGTGCCTAGGTCTTTCTGGATATCCATCATAAAGTTCACATAAGTGTCAATGAGGAGGAGTGTTGAGAATTTAATTATTTAAATATACTTAGCTATTTTCTATTCTCTCTCGCTTCTAGAATGTTCTATTATATTTTCCCTTATGACTCACTATGACTCATAAATAAAAGCTATTTATCCTATTGATAGATAACATATAGGATTAGTAATCATGACTTACTAACAAGTTATAATGACTCATTATGAGTCATTACAGATAAGAGTTACTATTGCTATTGGCTCTTTCTTATCTGATCTATATTACTTAATCATGTACAAAGTAGTATAAATAGGGTCCATATCAGACCCTGAATGATAATGACTTTTCTATCAGAAATTAGTTAGATCTACAAGATCAATTTCCAACCAAGTTATCCATATCACCACTCTAAACCCTTAGTAAGTTTTCTACTAGAGAATACTTCCTCTACTATAAAATATGCCTTGCTGCTTCTTCCATTATATCATACAAGTTCTATACCACTGACTGGATATAAGGTTTGGTGGTTATAAATCGCTGCCCAAAATCATATGCCACTCTCCAACATAGCTATGTTAACCATGTAGAAAATCACAAAATAAACTATAGTTACCACATCACTAAAGTCAATGATGGCAAATACATATCTGCAGATGCAGATGAAGCTAAAAAGCTCATTCCTAAACCATACCATGAATTCATAGATGTCTTTTCAAAAAAGGCAAGCGAGCGAATGCCAGAACAGAAACCCTGGGACCATACAGTAGATCTGAAGCTGGATTTCATACCTAAAAAGGGTCAATTGATCAAGTTATCTCCCCAAGAGCAGGATGAAGTCAAAGCCTTCATGAAAGACCAGCTATTGAAAGGATATATCAGACCCTCTAAATTGCCACAAATATTACCTGTTTTTTTTATCCCCAAAAAGGATGGAAAGAAGTGCATAGTTATGGACTATAGATACCTAAATGAAGGCACCATGAAAAACAATTACCCATTGCCTCTGATCTTGCAAATCATAGATAAATTGAAAGGATCTAAGATCTTTACAAAAATGGATCTTCATTGGAGTTATAACAATGTGTGAATCAAAGATGGCAATGAATGGAAAGGAGCCTTCATCTGTTACCTCAGGGCTTACAAACCCCTCATTATATACTTTGGCATGTGCAACAGCTCTGCCATATTCCAGCAAATAATAAATGAAATCTTTGCTAACATAGATGATTGTATCATCATATATCTCGATGATTTGCTTAACATAATGACATGAAGTGACACCAAGAGGTTGTCCAAAAGGTTCTTAAGCACTTGCACAAAAACAACCTCTTTGTGAAATCAGAAAAGTGCTTCTTCAGAGTTGAGCAAATAGACATGCTGGGCATGGATGTATCAGAACATGGTGTCTCAATGAACCATAAGAAAGTTAAAGGTGTACAAGATTAGCTGATCCCCACCACCATTAAAGGTGTCTGCAGTTTCCTTAAATTAGTCAACTTTTACTGCTGATTCATAGACAACTATAGCCTAGTTACTCAACCTCTCCATAATCTTACTAAGAAAGATCAATCCTGGATCTGGGGAGAAGCCCAATAGAATGTGTTTGACATGCTTAAGCGAAAATTCACATCGGCTCTGGTACTGGCATATCCGGATGACACAACTCCATATAGAGTTGAATGCAATGCATCAGACTTCATAGTAGGCACAGTCCTATTAACCAAAATAGATGACAAATGGCATCTAGTATTATACATGTCTCACTTGATGATGCCCAAACAGTGCAACTATACAATTGCTGACAAGAAAATGCTAGCCATTATCCTCATGCTCGAACAATGGAGACACCACTTGAAAGGTGCTAGACACCAATTTGAAATATGAACAGACCATAGGAACCTGCAATACTTCATGAAATTACAGGATCTCAATAGGCATCAAGCTCACTGGATGC
>JBBPMT010000370.1:0-17206 GCA_038090455.1 Garcileccinum viscosum
AGTATTTTTTAGGTACGGTCCGATCGGTTACAGACCGGTTATAACCGACCAAAAGACCGATAAAGACCGATTTTATCGGTTTTCATCGGTTTTGGTCCGGTTTTTTCCATATCAGGAAATTCCCAGGACCGGTTATGGTCCGGTCTTTCCAAATTTGGGCAAAAAACCGGACCGGACCGGACTTTAAAACACTAACGATTATCTAGACGTCTTCTCCAAAAAGGCAAGCGAGAGAATGCCCAAAAGGAAACCATGGGACCACGCTGTCGATCTTAAAGACGATTTTGTACCAAAGAAAGGGTGCCTTATCAAACTCAGCCCACAAGAGCAAGATGAAGTAAAAGCCTTCGTCGACGATCAGCTCTCAAAAGGGTACATCCGCCCCTCTAAATTGCCACAAACATTGCTGGTCTTCTTCATCCCCAAAAAGGATGGAAAGAAACGAATGGTCATGGATTATAGATACTTTAACGAAGGAACAGTGAAAAATAACTACCCATTGCCTTTAATTTCGCAAATCATAGATAAGCTCAAAGGAGCCAAATTGTTCACTAAGATGGATCTCCGATGGGGATATAATAACGTATGCATCAAAGAAGGCGACGAATGGAAAGGCGCTTTTGTATGCCACCTTGGATTGTTCGAACCTCTCGTTATGTATTTTGGAATGTGTAATAGTCCAGCCACGTTCCAACAAATGATGAACGAGATCTTCTCCGATATGGACAATGTTATTATTATATATTTAGATGACTTATTAATCTTCTCGAAGGATGGCGATAGAAAGAAACACATCGAATTAGTACATAGAGTTCTAGAGAAACTCCAGAACAACAATTTGTTCGTCAAACCAGAGAAGTGCTTCTTTGGAGTAACGAAAGTCAACATGCTGGGCATGGATGTATCAGAACATGGAGTATCTATGAATCACGAAAAAGTGAAAGGAGTGCAAGATTGGCCAGTCCCCACTACCCTGAAAGGCGTGCGAAGCTTTCTCGGCTTGGCCAACTTCTACTGCCGATTCATAGCCAATTATAGTCTTATTGCACGACCCCTACATGACCTAACAAAGAAAGACCAACCCTGGATCTGGGGTAAAGACCAACAAACAGTGTTTGAGACGCTTAAAAATGCATTCATATTGGCACCGGTACTGGCATATCCAGATGACACCACCCCATATAGAGTCGAATGCGACGCCTCGGACTTCGCCATGGGCACAGTATTATCGATGAAAATAGACGACAAATGGCACCCAATGTCGTATATGTCACATAGCATGACCCCCAAGCAACACAACTACACCATAGCAGATAAAGAAATGCTTGCAATCATACTAGCTTTAGAACAATGGAGGCATCATCTCGAAGGTGCTAGACACCAATTCGAAATATGGACGGATCATAAAAACCTCCAATGGTTCATGAAAGCGCAAGATCTCAATAGGCACCAAGCTCGATGGGCAATGTATTTATCGAGATTCGATTACGTACTGGTAAACAAACCTGGTACATCCATGGGAAAAGCGGACACACTCTCTAGAAGAGAGGATCACATGATTGGGATAGAAAACGATAACAAAAACCAGATCGTTATCCCCGATCATTGTGTGCAGGTGACGCTCGATATAGCCATCTTTGATTGAATCAAAGAAGAACACCCTAAATATAGTCAACCCGATGGATCCACAAGCCAAAACGGGATATGGTACTACAATAGCAAGATATGGGTTCCCACAGAACTACGACAACCAATCATCACGTCGTTCCATGATCATCCCCTATTCAGACATAAAGGTGCTGAAAAGACATGGGAATTTGTATCACGATACTATAGCTGGCCTGGAGCCAAAAACGATATAGCAACATATTGCAAATCTTGTGACCGGTGCGCGCATATGAAGCCAACCAACAAAGCGCCCGCTGGCAAGCTCCAACCGCTAGAAACTGCGGAAGGACCTTGGAGATCGGTATCAGCCGATTTTATCACCGGATTACCAAATAGTCATGGATTCGATAGCATTCTCGTGGTAGTGGATCACTTCTCCAAAGAAGTCATATTCATTCCCACAAGAAAAACAGTTGCGGCAAAAGAAACAGCTGAACTTTACAGAGATTATATATGGTGCCATCATGGTTTACCTGATAGCTTGGTCAGTGACCGAGGACCCCAGTTTGCATCCCAGATGATGACAGACCTATTGAAACTACTATCTATAGAAAAGAAGATGTCAACGGCGTATCATCCACAAACGGACAGACAAACCGAACGTGTAAATAGAGAACTAAACCAGTATCTCCGCCTATACATTGCAGAAAAACAAGATAAATGGGCAGAATGGCTGAGCCTAGCCCAGTTTAATATAAACAATACCAAATCCTCGGCAACCAGTTTTGCACCCTTCCAGCTTACGAAAACATTCACACCACGCATAGGTTTCGAAGCAGCCATAGTCAAGGCACCGGCAGCCAAAGAATTCGCTGACCAGATGAAAACCAATCTGCAACTTGCTAAAGAGAATCTGGAATGCACACATCATAGAATGAGTCAGCAAGCTGACAAACATCGCTCTCAGGCACCGGATTACAAACCCGGCGACCTCGTACTCCTGTCAACTGAACATCTCGAACTCACAGAGCAACCATCTCGGAAGTTGACTGAACGATGGATAGGATCTTACCAGGTCATTGACATGTACACCAATGCCGTCAAAATATTGTTACCAAAATCGAACCGCGCACATGATATAGTCAACGTGTCGTGTGTTAAACCCTATATAGAACCACTCGAAAGACAACCCATCCAATATCCCGGACCGGTATCCGTAGATAATGAAGGAAATGAAGAATTCGAAGTGGAATATATAGCAGACTCCTGCTCCATAGGTCGTGGATTCCAATACCTGGTGCATTGGAAGGGATACGACGAATCCGATCGTACTTGGGAACCAGCGAGTAACCTTAAGAAATCAGCTAGCAAAGCAATCGCGGACTTTCATCGTTTAAACCCTGCAGCGCCGTGCAAACTGAAAATGGCCTGTGAGCTATTTGACTCGCTATTCACCATGAAAATAGAAAACTTCACTTTGGGATCTACCACCGAAGCATAGGCGATCTGGAATCTCGCTCATAGAAGGGGGGTAATGTTACAACCTTCCTCGTTAACCTAACTTTTTCTATTTTATTTCTTTTCTTTTTCTCGATCACGTGACTTGATATTTGTCACATGATCAGTCATGTGACCACACATGACCTTATCCATTATCTATGACATCATAGCATAGCCTCACATGTGTTAACCTCATTCATGGGAATACTCCCATACTTGTGAGAATCATATAGCCATATATAGCATACATTAGTAAGTCTTATCATAGTAACACCGGCCCTACAGTGGTCTATGCGCATCCTGTAACAGTATATATATTTGCAATGAAACGACCAGCAGACTTCAGTCTGTTCTGGTTAGATTTCTCCTAGCCATTACCCACTCCACTCCATAGTTTGTGATTATTGAGGTGACCTAGTCGTGGACGGCTGGCAGTTGCTTTCACTTGCTCTCTCTCTGCTGCCTCATGTCTCCTCTAGTGACAGTGACCAGCAACCTTCTACAACAGGAATCCTTCCCTCTGAACAGCACCACTCACCACTTTTCACTCTATAAGCAACTCTTGTGGATCTCTCTATTCTCCCATCAGAAACTTGCGCTCCTTCCTACTATTTCTACTGCACCTTCACTTGCCATGCCCCATATGCCTTCTTCCACTTCAAACTCTTCATCATCTCAATTGTCTTGCCATGCCTTACCTCCACCTCCCTGTTGACTTGAATCCAGCAGCCCTTCTTGCGGATCCATTCACCCATGTGCTATACTTACAGCCCCACCATTAAACTCTTTTGGAGTGGGACAATACCACAAATGTTGCCCATGAGGCCTTCATCACAATGAAGCCCATCACTAACAACCCTGCACTCTGGCAAGGGCCCAAGGTTCAGGTGGTGTGGTCTCACCAGGTCCTAATCCATGAATGAAAGTATACCACCATGGTCTGCAACTACAACCAACTTGCCTTCCTGGTTCAATTCTATGAACTGGAGCTTCCCCCAGTCACCTGGGACACCAAACCCAAATTTGGTTTCATGTGGATCGAGTCAAGTTTTGTTTTTCAGGTTGAGTCAATTTTTTCTCTGGTCAAGTCTATTGAGTGGGCATTCCCCACTCAAACTTATGATAATGAATTCATTGCCAGATCCCTCCAACACTGGCAGGGATATGAGATCATCCACTGGAGAACCTTTCCTCAGAATAACCCTGAGGAAGTTTGCCTTCTCTTCCAATCTCTCCTTCACCCCAACTTCATCTTGCAAGACCACAACAAGGAGGTCTTTATGGAAGAGATACCAATGATCCAGGAGTGGAATAAGGAGTTCGATAAGTGGGTGCATGAATGCTTTTATTTATTAAATCTCCATTATCTTTTTTTCAAATCTCTTCTTCTTGATGACCATACTAAACACTTTGCTTTTGATATTTTAAAGAACTTCAAAGTAAAGGACAATATCCTTATGTACAATAAAGTAGCCAAGGTCCTTGGAGATGCCCTTGACTCTCAAGGAGTTGGAGGAGGAACTGATGCTGGAATGGAGATACTGGTATGAGATCCCTTATTACCAGAACCTTCTCAAAAGTATTCTGCATCTGAGATAGCTAGTTCCAATTTATTAGGGACTGTATATAAGTGAAAGAGAGCAAAAGCTAGAGTTGCTCTCTAATGACCTTTTCTACTTTGATTCCTTTTTATATATCTTCCTATATACTTGGATGACTCTGTATTGGACTTGTTTTGATCTCTTTTTTCCTGCTCCAATAACATCTGATGGAAGCAGAGATGACTTATTTTCCAAAATCCACAATCCCCACTTTTTTTCCAACTTATCTTTTAAATCTTTTGAATAGATTTCCACATTAAATTGCAAGTATTTTTCCAGGCACATCTCTCTGTCTCAAAAGGATTTAGAAGCACAATATAACCACAATTGGAAAAAGGAGCTATACTGGAATTACTGGAGAAATCACGAGATCAGAGATTGCCAAGACCATAGAGAAAAATGGAGATATCAAAGATATTGAAAATGGAAACAGGGTTGGTCATGGTATGAAGAAGAGATAAAAAGAAGAGAAGAGTCACTGGTGTGGGAAGAAGAAGACTCTATTGCAAGACATTCCTAAAAAACAAACTCCCAATATATCCCAGATTTATCTTGTGAAGGGTCATTATATCCAGATATGGAGGGAGAGTTATCTGATCAAGTCTATCCTGACTTGATAGAGATTAAAGAAGAATCAGAAAGCTCTGAGATTTAGTTCTTTGATGAACTGACTCCTGAAGAACAAGCAGAGATTAATTCTTCTGCCTTCAGATGGGATGGAGAACTGGATCATTCTGGTTGGGATATGGAAGCTGTTGCCACTCATCAAGCCCTAAATGAATTCTTTATCATATTTTCTCTCTTACCTATTTCCAATGAATTCTTACAATTTCTTTATATTTTCTGATATAGCCACAGTTTTCATTAAACACTCAAATCTACCATGTCTGCTGGCCTACTGACTGATTTTGTCATGCCAAAAGAAGCACTCCAAAAAATCAAAGTTCTGCATGGAAGCTCAAACTACTTGAAATGGGTAGTGGATCTGAGAGGTCCTCTCAATATGCTAAATGCTTGGCAGCTTGTACAAGGCCAGTTAATGTATGCAAGTATGTCCACTGTGGATCAACCAATGTGGAAGCAGTTTGATGCTAAAGTCAATGGTTTCCTGGAGACCACTATGTCTTCAGAGCTCAAATTGCAAGTCAACTAGACTTATGACAGCTCAAACACTTTCCTTTCCCATCAAACATGGGAACTTTTCCATATGCTTTTTAGCCACAAAAGCATCCCTGGCCAGTACTACCTTTTCTCCAAGTTAATGCATACAAAGATCTCTCAGAACAAATTCTCAGAAGATGTTTCCACACATACTGCACTTTTCTCATAGTGCAAGGCCACTGGACTTCAAATCCCAGCTCAGCTTAAAGTGATAATTCTCATTTTCCATCTTCCACCTTCTTTTGACTCTATGATATTGGCCACAATCCAAACTACTAAAGAGACTGATCTCACACTTGACACAATACTTCCTAAAGTGTCAATGGAAGTTACCACACAACATTCTGGTATCATGACCAAGTCACTAGCAGCATGCATCTCTGCACCACAAGTTTCTTCCTCTCACAGTGCTAACTGCACTTTCACCATCAGATGAGGATCTGGCCCTCAATGTTCCTGGTCTAACAACCAGAGTAACCAAAATAAGTCAGAGAACAACAGTCATCAAGCCAATTTTGGTAACCATGGTGGAAATAGAGGAGGAGCTTCTCATGGTGGTCATGGTAATTTCTCTAAATGGGGAAAACACAACTTCAACAACTTCCAGAAATGACAAGAAAGGAAGAATGGAAAAGGAAAAGGCTGCACAAATGTTTCTGAAGGATTTGCCAATATGGCATCCATTAAGGAAAAGTTCATGGTATTTGATCCTGACGTACCTATGGAAGAATTTAACTTCTCCGATCTCCAGCAGAATAACAATTCCGTCATGCAATATGATGAGTACCAGGATGACTACATAGTCACCTATGCCAATGAAGAGGATAATGGCACCACAACATCCCTTACCAGTTGTGAAACTGAGACTGTAGTACTGAAGTCCCTTTATTTTGATGGTCTAGACCTAGCTAATGTTATGTCCTTTAAGAACAATGGCATGAATATTGCTGGTTCCAGTCAGTTATCTTCCACTCCGTTACCTTGTAAGATGAATGCTTACAAGAGACAAAAGCAGGATTTAGCTTCTAGGCTATATCAAGCACCACACAAACAGAAGGAAGAGAAGAAACCTAAAATAGGATACTTCAGAGATAATCAGAGGTACAAAGATGATACTTGGGTTCATGGAATGGACTCCAGAGATTTCATCACAAAATCTAATTACATATCTGATTATGATGACTGGGGGGATTATGGTGATTTTGATATGACTAATGATGATTATTGTGACTGTTATCATGTTGGATCTAAGAGTTCCACTCTAAAAACAGAGTTGAGAAACAATATTTGGCTTGTAGATTCTGGATGTTCTGATTACATTTCTCCTTTTGCATCTGATTTCATTCTTTTAGAATCAGATACCAAACAATGCCACATTGCTGATGGCAACATCATGACAATAACTGGTCCCAGAACTATCCTTTTACTTGCTCTAAATAGGAAAGAATCTATAATCTTAACAGGATGCTGGTTTGCTCCTGATGCTGCTTGCTGATTGTTTTCCATGAACCTAATTGCGAAACATGGCTTTACCACAAATATTTGTGAGACTCAAATAATGGTTTTGGACAAACAGGGTTGTGTTGTAATACAGGCTATAGCCTTCTTGCCTCATGACATCCTTCATAGATTTTGGGTGTATCCACTCACTTCTGGAGGGATTTACACCCTGTCAAACATTCCAAATCTAACTCTATGGCATCTTTGCCTTGGTCATTGTTCTTTCAATGCTCTATGACATCTTCATCCCTCCTGCTCAGGTGCTCTGAAATTGGACATTAAACCTTTTGATACTCCTTGTACTGGCTGTCTTCAAGGAAAAGCTACCAAATGTCCCTTATGCCCTTCTGATAAACATGCTTTCCATATCCTTGCCCTGGTTCACATGGATTTAGTTGAACTTTCCACAGAATTATGTTATCATTCGAAATGGATTCTTATATTCATTGATGATTGTTCTGACTACACCTTCTTGGCTTTTCTCCAGAAGAAGTCTGACACATCTTCCCATTTCCGTGAGCTGGTTCTCATGGTGGAGTTCCTTTCTGGTCAGACTCTTACCTCCATCTGCTTGGACTATGGAGGGGAATACCTTAATCAAGATTTACAACAGTTCTTTATGTCCAGAGGTATTTCTCATCAAACATCCATTCCCCATCTTCCACAACAAAATGGACAAGCCAAATATTTCAATCGTACCCTATTAGAGAAAAGCAATGCATGCTATCTTCATACCTGTCTTCCAAACTCTTTTTGGCAAGATGCTTGTAGCTTTGCCACTCATCTTTACAATTCCCAACCAAATCAGAGATTAAAGAATCCAAATAGGAAATCATGGTTAACCCCATTTGAGATCTTTCATGGAAAGAAATGAGACATTTCCTATTTCTGAGTGTTCAGTTGTAGAGCTTATGTCTTTATCCCAAAAGATCGACAGAAAGACAAACTAGCACCAAAAGCAAAATCAATGATATTCATTGGATATGAACAAGGTTCAAAAGCATGGAAGTTCTATTGTCCAACACAGAAGCAGAACTTTATATCATCAACCACTACCTTTGATGAAGGAATGTTTCCTAATTGTTCAAAAAAACTTGAAGTGAAAGACAAACTTCCATCTATATCTATCGAAGATCAACAACCTGATCAACCTAGAATGGAACAAATGCAAGATGATGATCACATCTATGTTCGAGTTCTAACAAATCAACCACCTGATCTTCTTCCATCAAATCCTCCTTCACCTCATAACTCTCCTTTGAGAACACTGTCTGAATTATGGGACTTCAATCATCTGAGAGAACTCAACAACAATGATGACATTCCTGATAATAATCAGAGAAACTTACCAAACTTCAGTTCCCTTAATCCCCCTCAGAAACAACTGTCCTCAGAAACTCATTTCTGCTCTTCTCCTGAAAGGAGACACCAACATAAATGATGTGGATATGAAGAAGAAGAAGAAAACAAAGAAGTTTCTACTGTAACACAACCCTGGTTAGCTCCAAGAAGACAAGTGGATTAAACTTTACCAGAGTTTTGAACTCAACCACATCAATATAGACAACAATGTATACTTCTTGAAGAACTACCGACACATGTTAGAACTTCTGCAAGAATTCTGAAACCAAGAATCATTCCCAATAATATCTATGGAGATAAGACTCCAATAGAGATAGAATGTTCACTTCTACCAAATAGAAGAGATTCTAATTTGGAAACAATTCAGGAGGAGTCTTTTACACAACAAGAACTTTCCATGGAACAACAAGATGTTCTCATGAGATCTAATGAAGAAGACATTGATGAGATATATGAAGAACCTCCCACACAAGCATTCTCACATGCTTGGGTGAGATTCTATATGTCTCATGCCACCACTGCTGTTGGTATTACACTGGTTCATTACTGAGATATTAAAAAGTTCTTACAAGAAGAACAAAATGAATGGCAAGAAGCCATAAAGGAAGAAATTAAATCTCTCCATGACTGGCAAGTATGGGAATTGGTTGATTTACCAAAAGGTTGAATGAAAGCAACTACTAGCATGAGCTAGGTCACTTTGACAAGTTCAGATGAAGAGGAAAACTGTATAGGCTAGGAGGAATCTAACCAGAACAGACTGAGGTCTGCTGGTTGTCTGCATTCACTATATATACAACAAGGGTTGGCACATAGACCACATGAGGGCCAGCACTATTACTAAGGCTATTGGTAATGTATACTATATGTAGCTATGTTGGTTTCATGGTTGTGAGAGAGTTTCCATACATGCGTAAGGCATGTGCTATGATGTCATGGTCCAGACCTATGATATACCTACCTATGTAAGCTGTGTCACATGATGTCACGTGATGTATCATGTGACGAATATCAAGTCATGTGACCGAGAAAAGAGCTATTGATAAAGAAAAGTAAAGGGAGTTTAATGAGGGTCATAACATTGAAAACCCATAGTGGAAAGATGGGTATATGCAACAAAGAGTGATGGTCACAAGAAAGCTCAATTTGTTGCAAAGGATTTCACACAACTTTATAGTATAGATTTTGAAGAAACCTTTTTTCCTATTGCATGCTTTGAAATAGTCAGGTTAATCTTAGCATTGGATGTCAAGATAGCATTTCTCTTTGGGGAACTTGATGACAATAAGAAGCTCTATATGGTTCAACCAGAAGGTTTCATCAAAAAAGAAAAAGAGAATAAAGTTTGTTGACTACGTAAAGCCATCTATGGCCTAAAACAAGCTGCCCTCAAATGGAATCAAGCTTTACATAAATCCCTTATCAAGATGGGATTCAAATACACTACCTCTGATGCTGGCATTTACATCAAATATATCAGAAAAGAAAAGATCATTTTCATTGTTTATATTGATGATGCTCTTTTCATAGGTAGTAATAAAAAACTACTCCTCAAACATATCAAAACATTTATGGATACATGGAAATTCAGAGTACTTGGCAATGCCAAAGAATACCTAGGGATGAAAATTACCAGAGATTGTGTAAAACAGACTCTGAGATTAGATCAAATTTCCTACACTGAGAAAGTAATCAAATAATTCCAGCTAGAGAATGCCAAATATGCTTAAACACTACTTCCTTTGGAATATAATCCATCAAAATATAAAGGAAAAGAAGATCCAAAAAGAAGACAAAGCTATCAATCTGTCATTGGCTCTCTCCTTTACATAATGCTCAGTACAAGACTGGACTTAGCTTTTTCTGTCATCAAAATGTCACAATACTCCACTAATCCATCAGAAGACCATCTAAATCAAGCTCTCTACATCGTTCGATATTTGGCTTATACCAAAGATGTGTCACTTCTTTACAATGGATTTTTGAAGACTTCTATACTATCAGCATACTGTGATACAGATTGGGCTGGAGACACCAAGACTTGACAATCCACTACTGGATACTCTATAGAACTCACAGATGCTATCATCTCTTGATCTAGTGAAAGACAGAAAGTGATTGCTATGTCATCTACCAAGGCAGAATACATGGCTGCTTCAAGAACTGCTCAACAGATAGCTTGGATCTGAAATCTTCTATTTGAAATTGGAAATCCCATCAAATATCCAATTCCCCTTAATTGTGACAATCAAGGAGCAATATTCTTAGCTGGGAATCCTGCTCAAGAAGGAAGATCAAAACATACAGTATCAGCATTTGATTTCACTATATACAAGAAGCAGTTTAGGAATTAAAAACCATTGAACTCTTCTATATTCCCACACAAGATCAGAAAGCAAATATCTTCACAAAGAAACTTCCTTACGACAGCTTTTGTAAAGGATGTATGCACCTAGGTCTCAAAGGATATCCTTCATGATTCGCATAAGTATCAATGAGGAGGAGTGTTGAGAATCTAAATATTCGATTATACTTAGCTATCATCATATTTAGATTTGAGTCTGGAATGATCTATTCTTATTCATTATTCTAGATCATTCCACTATGACATTTCTCTTATGACTTATCTATGACATCATAGATAAGAGCTATTTATCCCATTGGCTATTACTCATAGGATTACTCATCCACAGTAGATAGCTGACTCATACTGATAAGAGAGAATAATGCTATTGGTTATTCCTTATCCATTATATCTTACATAATCTGATGTATAGTAGTATAAATAGGGTCTGATCAGACCCTGAATGATAATGATCTTCCTATCTGATTACTGCTCATAAGAAGTATTTCAAATATTTCTTATCTAACCTCAAGTTATCAATCAGCTGCTCTACATTCCTAGTAAGTTCTCTACTAGAGATTACTTCCTCTACCATAGAACATGCTGTGCTGCTGTATACCTGCACATTACAAGTTCTATACTAATTGTATTGCACTGGCATGCAATGACTTGGTCATTGCAGCCTCTGCCAAGTCGTTGGTCTCATTCTGGAATATCAAGACACGTCAACAAATTGGTGCCTTTCACAGCCTCTTGCATAACTACCAATTGCATGACCAAATAGATCTGGACCCAGCCATTCAGGCTTTTCAGTGTGTCCACAAGATTTTCCCAAGAGATCACCTTGATTGGTTGACTGTTCTATTAAATTTGGCCAATGAAATGGTCATCGACTGTGAGCCAACAATCGATCACTTGACCTGGATAGGGAAATCACATTGTATCGTGATACTTTACGACTTCAGACCAAGAACCATCTGGATCACTGCAAAACGGCACTGGAACCTAGACTCGCACTCCTTACACGCTTTCAGAAGCGAGGGTCGGAGCCCGACAGGGAGGAAGTCATGGCCTTACTTGCAGAAGTGGTGAGAGCAAGTGGATGAGTCGCTTATGGATAGATTGGGCAACTGCATGTTGCACACTCCAGAGGTATATTGAACGGATGTCTACTAAGGTGTATTAGCTTTAGCTTTCGACAGCGTCTCATTCTCGGTGCAAGGCTACATCTCCGTCCACATCATTGGATCTGAGTTTGACTTCGAGACCACAATTTGGGTGACCAACATAGCGTTTGAAATGTCAAGTCTCCTCCAACAGATCTCGGACACGTAATACATCCGAGTCTATGTCACTCAACTTGGTGAATTTGCTCGTTGGTCTCACAGTGACTCATCTGCGTCCTCTCTCGCATGCCTCGGCGCGTTTGTGAATCAATTCATCACAGCAAACTTTCGACCCGAACTTGAACTCATTAGAATTATATTTGAAATTAAAATAGGGTGCCATTCATTGAGAGCACAGCCAGAGTGAACATTTCGAGTGGGCGCTCAGGCGCTCAAATCCAAAGTCGACAACAAAGCGGAATATCAATTCAATGTTAACAACTTCAACAATTTTTTGGCGTGCTCACTTCGAAGAGCACTAGTAACTGGCTAGCTTCAAAAGCAACGGTTAAGATGAACTTTGGAAAGCCCTGCAAACTTATGTGGTTGCCTCGATTCTCAGACTAGCTCTTTCCCAAAATTATCAGTAAGTTTGCACTTAGATTGATATACTGTGCAGCGCTCAGACTGAGTGAAACCATGTCAGACCACTCCCTCACATGACTGGAAACACCCTGGAAATCTAGCCATGGTTTCAGGGACTACAGTCTGTTCTACGACTGCCACGGACTGTATTTGGAAGAAGCCGATTGGGCTGCTTGAGAGCTCCATTTGGAGCACGACGAATGTGTCCACTTATTCCTCCCAACATCCAATGGGATCTGCGGGGATCGGGGATCGGAAGTAGATGGGAATCGATCAAGGTCATTCAGTGCGTCGGCTTTGAGTCCCTCCTTTGCCCTCACGGTGATCACCACGTACTCCTTAGCTCTACGTCCTATTCTTCAACAAGATACGCACGCGCTTTCAAGTTCAGAGATGGCGACACAAAACACGCGCACCTTCGATGACATCGAAAAGATCCGAGAGCAATTTGGCCGCTTCAGGATCCTCATCATTGGGCAAGCGAATGTGGGCAAGACGACCATTCTTCGCTCCATCTGTAACTCTACGGAGGACCCGGAGGTCTATGATGGAAATGGAAACAAGGTGCGAGCTCGAACTGCTGCTGAGGAATTTGAGTCGTGTAGTGACAAAACCACGAGAGTAGATCGATCTGGATGAAGTCGAGGGATCCGAGTGGGTGAGTATCGCTACATATCGAACCCAGATGTGGATGTCACTGCGCGCGCTTTCATTGATGTATATCACTAGCGTGGGATGCATAACATCGAGAACGAATTGATCTTCCGGAGCAACGACAAATTCGTCTTCCATGACTCACAAGGATTCGAATCTGGCTCTAAAATAGAGTTTCAACAATTGAAAGATTTCATCACCGATCGTGCAAAGACAACCTTTCTCAAGAAACGCGTTCATGCCATCTGGTATTTTTCAAGTAATGTACGTAGTTATTGATTAATGATTGTCGTGTACAGGTACTGTATCCCGATGGATAAACTTGATCACGCGATTCAGCGTTCTGAGGAAATGTTTTTTGCTGAATGTGATACTGGAAAAAGTGAGTTCATGGTGGAGAGTCGCCTGTAGTGTGGTTGACAACCAGTCCAGTCCCTGTGGTTGTGTTGTTCACGAAATATGATGCCCTCTTGCCCAGGGCAATGGCTGAACTGGCTGGTGCTGATCTAAAACTGCCAGTGGAGGAAAAGATAGCCAAAGCAAAAAAATAGTGCCTGAAATTTTTGATAAAGCAGGTGTATGGAGACATCTCTGTGAATTGAAGCATGCACCAAAGCAATATGTTCGCATTGGAGGTGATTATTATTGTACTTCATCAATACTTCAGTTGGTAAAATTTACATGCATGATTGAAGGGATGAACAAATATGATGAGGGGCAGTGTAATATCCTATTGGAGACTACAGCAAAAGTTCTGGATGAGGAAGCTTTGCAAATTCTATTTGTGACTGCCCAGGAAACAAATATGGCATTGTGTATGAGATATGCACTTGAAGAGTAAGTTGATAGAATTTATATTGTCATCATTGATTGATAATCGAATGATTAAAGCATTATATCAGACATAGATGTGCTATCAAAGTCTGCATTGCCTATACATAGTATGAAAGATGTTCATCCAAGAAAACTTGCAAGATGGTTTCCACATTTTTGGGTGAGATGATTTTGATGGGAATTGGATTTTACCTAAAGCAGAAATATACTGATTTTTATCTTCTTGTTGTGGGGAGTATAGGTGGTAGGTTGTGCCATGGTTCAGAGTGATGATGCTGATGATCCATGTCCATTCATCCTTCATTCTGCTCTGAAAATGACAGTATGTGAGTTGTGAATTGTGGAATGATTCAGAGTGGTGATGCTGATGATCCATGTCTATTCATCCTTCATTCTGCTCTGAAAATGACAGTATGTGAGTTGTGGATTGTGGAATGATTTAGAGTGGTGATGCTGATGATCCATGTCCATTCATCCTTCATTTTGCTCTAAAAATGACAGGAAGTGAGTTGTGGATTGTGGAATGATTTAGAGTGGTGATGCTGATGATCCATGTCCATTCATCCTTCATTTTGCTCTGAAAATGACAGGGAGTGAGTTGTGGATTGTGGAATGATTCAGAGTGGTGATGCTGATGATCCATGTCTATTCATCCATTATTCTGCTCTGAAAATGACAGGGAGTGAGTTGTGGATTGTGGAATGATTCAGAGTGGTGATACTGATGATCCATGTCCATTCATCCTTCATTCTGCTCTGAAAATGACAGTATGTGAGTTGTGGATTGTGGAATGATTCAGATTGGTGATGCTGATGATCCATGTCCATTCATCCTTCATTCTGCTGTGAAAATGACAGGATGTGAGTTGTGGATTGTGGAGTGATTCAGAGTGGTGATGCTGATGATCCATGTCCATTCATCCTTCATTCTGCTCTGAAAATGACAGTATGTGAGTTGTGGATTGTGGAATGATTTAGAGTGGTGATGCTGATGATCCATGTCCATTCATCCTTCATTCTGCTCTGAAAATGACAGAGAGTGAGTTGTGCATTGTGGAATGATTCACAGTGGTAATGCTGATGATCCATGTCCATTCATCCTTCATTCTGCTCTGAAATTAACAGCATGTGAGTTGTGGATTGTGAAATGATTCAGAGTGGTGATGCTGATGATCCATGTCCATTCATCCTTCATTCTGCTCTGAAAATGACAGAGAGTGAGTTGTGCATTGTGGAATGATTCACAGTGGTGATTCTGATGATCCATGTCCATTCATCCTTCATTCTGCTCTGAAAATGACAGAGAGTGAGTTGTGCATTGTGGAATGATTCACAGTAGTGATTTTGATGATCCATGTCCATTCATCCTTCATTCTGCTCTGAAAATGACAGAGAGTGAGTTGTGGATTGTGGAATGATTCTGAGTGGTGATGCTGATGATCCATGTCCATTCATCCTTCATTCTGCTCTGAAAATGACAGGGAGTGAGTTGTGGATTGTGGAATGATTCAGAGTGGTGATACTGATGATCCATGTCCATTCATCCTTCATTCTGCTCTGAAAATGACAGGATGTGAGTTGTGGATTGTGGAATGATTCAGAGTGGTGATGCTGATAATTCATGTCCATTCATCCTTCATTTTGCTCTGAAAATGACAGTATGTGAGTTGTGGATTGTGGAATGATTCAGATTGGTGATGCTGATGATCCATGTCCATTCATCCTTCATTCTGCTCTGAAAATGACAGAAAGTGAGTTGTGGATTGTGGAATGATTCTGAGTGGTGATGCTGATGATCCATGTCCATTCATCCTTCATTCTGCTCTGAAAATGACAGTATGTGAGTTATGGATTGTGGAATGATTCAGAGTGGTGATGCTGATGATCCATGTCCATTCATCCTTCATTCTGCTCTGAAAATGACAGAGAGTGAGTTGTGGATTGTGGAATGATTCAGAGTGATAATGCTGATGATCCATGTCCATTCATCCTTTATTCTGCTCTGAAAATGACAGTATGTGAGTTGCAGATTGTGAAATGATTCAGAGTGGTGATGCTGATGATCCATGTCCATTCATCCTTCATTCTGCTCTGAAAATGACAGGAAGTGAGTTGTGGATTGTGGAATGATTCAGATTGGTGATGCTGATGATCCATGTCCATTCATCCTTCATTCTGCTTTGAAAATGACAGGGAGTGAGTTGTAGATTGTGGAATGATTGAGAGTGGTGATACTGATGATTCATGTCCATTCATTCTTCATTTTGCTCTGAAAATGACAGGGAGTGAGTTGTGGATTGTGGAATGACTCAGAGTGGTGATGATTCATGTCCATTCATCCTTCATTCTGCTCTGAAAATGACAGGAAGTGAGTTGTGGATTGTGAAATGATTTAGAGTGGTGATGCTGATGATTCATGTCTATTTATCCTTTATTTTGCTCTGAATATCCAAGATTGTGAGATATATATCTGGAAACAATCTATAGTGGCAAAGCTAATATACATTATTTTTTTTGTGAAAATTATAGAATGTTGGTGCAGTCTTTTCATTTTATGGAAGCTAATATATCCATTTTCATTCTAATTTTTGGATATCATAGCCAGTTAGTTGCATATCATGAAATATTTTCATTGCATGAAATTAATGTTTTTATTTTATCAATCAATCTCTACCTTCATTTATGATATGTAGATGGTATGCATTTGATTTCCTTCTAAATCATTTAGTTTGAACTATAAATCATTTAGTTGGTAAGTACTACATTATATTGCTATTTTCTTTTCAATATTCTCATTATCTTTCATTCAAATTATGTTGTATCTCTTTAAGATTGTATGTTGTGTTTTGTGAAATATGCTAGAAAGTGTTGCGACTCTCTGTTGTGACCTAC
>JBBPMT010000371.1:0-17155 GCA_038090455.1 Garcileccinum viscosum
GGTGTTGCTGTTTTAAAAGTGGTATATCTCAATAGCCCCTGACCTGGGTCACATGACCTAGTGACATAATTTGTAGCCAGGGGTTTGTACATTATTTGTCTCCACCAAAGCTAAGTGAAATTCCCACGAGTGATTGCGGGGCGCTTCACGCCCCGGTTTGGGGTTAGGGATTGGAACACTTTTTGGAGTCACTGTAACTGTAGTATATAAGTAGTTTCTCCACATGTATTGTTCTCTAGTTTTGAAATTCTCATTCTCTCTTGCTTCCATCATTACCCTTCGCCGCTAGAGCATTGGTATAGAGATAAGGTTGTAATATAATTCCAAAACTACTCTATAGTTGCTGACAACCACCTACATCCCCGACTACATGGTTCTCCCATGCCTGCCCTTGACCATCAAGTCACCTGCAGCTGGTGACAAGACTTCCCACTGCCAAGACCTTCCACAAGATTCCACTTCCTGTTCACTGTGTCTTTCACACGAACATGTCGACAGACATTAAAACATACTCAGACCCAGAGTTAAGGGAACCCTATTGTAAACGGTTTTCTTGACTCCACCGCCTCGTTTAATGAGAGGTTGAATCAAAAGAAAAGAATCTACCCTTGAAGGACAACTCTTCGAGGCTAAATAAGAGTTATAGGCTTGCAGACCTAAATCTGCACCATAGCCAGGCAATTCTGGTTCCTTCCCTTTTGATCGACACCTCCCATGCCCTGCGGGTGTATTCCAATGCTGTCCTCATGTGGCAGTACTTTGCTTTATAGGTCTCTCTCCCACGCTTGAGCTAGTGTACCATCGAGTACTCATCTCATGTATTCCCCCGCCATCCTCGTGTATTCCAACTATCAGACAAGAAAGGACTTCGAGAGCCCCAACTCTGATAGTCTGTTGAAAATGTCCAATGCTTGGAACAACTACTCCCCCACTGAACAAATCTGTGAAAGTGGTTCATATCACATACTTCTAACCCACACCGTATTCTACAATGACAAATATGGTACTGAGATGGATGCTTGGACCTGTCGACAGCACACCCTTGTAAGAACATTTATGGGCTATAAGATTCTCAGCCGATATGAGAGTGATTACCACCTTGACAAGGAGATCTTGTGCAATGCCCAACGTGTCCCTGTCTCCCCCGTGGCTTTGCCTGCATCTGTCCCTCTCCCCCTCTCATGCCCCAACTCTCTGATTTGTGCGGCCATCCCTACTCCCACTTCCGTTATTGTGGCTTCTATCAAGAGTCACTTACTGCCCTGAGTTACCTGACTGATGCTACCAGTTGCCTGTCCCTGCTTGTCGTTCCCATCCCTGTCGACAATATTGACCAAGGCTGAGGAGGTCTATAGACAACTCCAAAGCATCCCCGTCTCCATGGTGAAACTTCCCGCATCCATCCTGAAGGTTAGACTTCCTTCAGCTCTGCCCACCATTGCTCTACTGCCAAAGCCTAAAGTGACTGCAGTTAAAAAGTCCAAGATGAACCCCAAGGCTGAACAGGCATGCCAGGAGTTTATCAACAAACTCTATGCCCCTACCCCTAGGCATGTATGAATGCAAGCCACCTCCACTGTATCTTCTGCAGAGACAATTGCAACATCAAATCCTAAGCCCTCAAGCACTCCCGCTTGTCTGTCCCTGATGCTTACCACTTCTGGTCCCACCCCAAAGGAGTTTACGTTTCTTGGTCATACCATCAAGTATACCGATGAACAAGAACTTATTGACAGGCTCAAGAAGGTCAAGAAGATTATCTTGGCTGTACTGGAAATAGAAGCTGTCATTATCAATGCCATCCATGTGAAAGTGCCTAAAGCAAAGACCCCCGCACCCCCTAAAGGTGATGCTGATGATACCTCAGCTAGAACAAAAGGCAACAATGTTCCGAAAGATTCCAGGGGAAATCCTAGTAAGACGTTGGTGGTAGTCTCTGTGCAAACAAAAGACACATCAGATGTCCCCATTGTCTGCCCTCTCAAGCCGTCCCACATCAAGAAACTATATGCGACTGTCATCAAGAACCAGCTCGAATGAAGATGCATCAACAGGCTTAGCTCGAAGAACAAGAACTGGAAGAAAGTAGGCCCCTATCTGTACTTTAAAGAGGCTCTCTATATTCCAGTTATCCCCAATGTTTAACGAGAGATCATCCACTACCACCATATGCCGATGCTCAATCCAAAGCATAATGGTGTCAAGGCAACTATGACGGCCATCCAGAATGCAAAACTATTCTGGCCAACCATCCGTTGCAATGCGGTCGAACACATCAAGACCTGCTCGTTCTGTCTACAAAAACTGAAAATGAGTAAGATATCAATCTGCACTTCACTTATCGCCTCCCCCACTCCTTCATTGCCAATACCTGCGATGCCTCCTAAAGATGGTTTCATATTCTACAATGGACAAGGCAACCCAATTCCAGACGAAGACTGGTATCAACTAAGAGAAAGCCCCATCGCCAGTCCACAAGTCCATCTCCCCAACTATCCACCAAGCTGAGCAGATAGTCCTGTTGACTCCAATGCTAACCCATTTGGAGTTTCGCATTCACCATCCCCCATGGCAAGTTACTGGAGCATCGTGCCTGATGCCAATGAATACATCGAACAAGAAGCCGCTGATTGTTACGCTGGGCATCGAATGTAACTCCAAGTCTAGATGAGAATCTCACGAAAAGTCCGTCGAGTCTAGCTTGGTCGAAGGAAGGGTCTCTCTATCTTGTGTGCGCACACCAAGAGCTTGAGGCAGCTGAGAATCGACGCTGAATTGCGTAGAACTAGCTAAAGAACATACACCATCGTGCTACGGGTATATATAGAGGTAGATGCAGCGCACGGACCAAGCTATGTAGTAGCAGTGAATGAGAGAAAGACATAAAAGGAAGACTAAGATGGAGTGCGAAGGAATCGCATGGAAGGGGAATGAGTCATCCACAGTAAGAATGAGTCAGAAGCTGCGGAAGGCTATGTATACAAGATAAGATGATAAGGTGATAAGAAGATAGGAAGTTAGTCCGAAGGCAAAGGAAGACTAAAGAGAAGGGATCCATCAGCCGAAAGGAAAAGAGAAGAGTTAACGTGAGAAAAAGAAAAGGAATCGGACAAAGAGACGGTACAACCCTCAGGGACGATGTCAACTGTAACATTACCCCCTTCGTACCTTGGAGACTCCGACTCCAATATTACCCTAAGTCAAATGTCCTCCCGAATTCTCCTCAATGGCATTGTCCACGTCGCGGTCCTCCTCATCGGATGGTTCTCCACTGAAGGCACAGTCGGCCTCAATGTGTCCAAAGTGTTCGCATAACCGACAGAAGTGGAGATTGGGACAGGAGTGAGCTGGGTGTCCTCGCCTGTTGCAAAGGCTGCATCGATAACCCATGCATTGAACGTAAGAGTGGTCCGGGCTGGCACAGACAGGACAAGGAGGTCCAGGGGTCGCCTCAGTTGAAGGTGAATTTCCCTGATCGTTCCGTGCAGAAGCAGAGAAATGTGGAGGGGGAATAGGAACAGGTTGGTCAACGACAATTGGGGAAGGAACTGTTCCAACTGGGCGAGGATAGGGCTGTCCCAGGAGAGATTGATGGGTGGAGACGCGTCGCTGTCGACTGAGGGAAGGAGAGACGGGTGAGGAGAGGGAGGCGCGAGAGGAGGTGGGGCTGGAGCGGGGAGAAGTCGGTTCCAGAACGACTGGGACAAGTGAGAGGGCTGGAGTCCCCCTTCGAGGGAGAGCGGTCCGAAAGGGCTGGCTGGTCGGAACGGAGGCATCTTGGTCATTTGGGGGAGGAACATTCTCGTTAGTCTCGAAAGGAGAGGGGAAAGGGGAAGAATGTTCTCTAGCGACTTCGACATAGAGGCATCGTTGTCGATCCGTCAGAGACTCCCAATGAGGACGAAGGACGTCCCACAGACGAGATGGGTGAAGAGAGGCCACTGCGTCCGAAAATCCGGAATCAACCAGGATGGAAAGGGTATTGGAACGAAGGTCTGTTAGTCCTTGGTGAATGGCAGCGTGTATCATAGAAGAAGTGGAAGAATGAGAGACAGAATTGTAAGAACGAAGGCGAAGGTATGTGTGGTAAAGACGAATCCCATTATATAAGGAGGCATGTGGAAGCGAAGAAGAAAACACATTCTGTTCCAGAGTAAAAAGTACATCAGGAGTTTCAAGAACTGCAGCAAAGAGAGCATCGCGAATATGAGAGGGGAAGAGGTTCGGGATGATGGGAAGACTGGGATAAGAAAGACCAAATGTACGAGAGTAAGCAGACGGGGGAGTATTTCGACGGGTGGATTGGTGAGGCATATCAAGGCGATGGGGAAAAATCTTTGGGGTGGCGAGCTTTATATGCGGAGAGGAGAGAGGCGGTGTTTGACAAGTTCCGTTCTGGTTCCCACGTATTTTCCGAAGAAGGCCAACCCTTCCATGACACGAGGTATTGGCGGCAGCCACGTGTTCCTCTGTGGGAAAGAATTTGCTCCACTTCGTATTCCTCTTCTCTGTCAATTAGGTCAGGGGGAGGAGATAGGAAGTTCGGGCCATGTTCGGCAGTCTCCCGATAGGACGATAGTTTGGAAGCATGGAACATGTCGTTAATGCGCCACGTTGGGGGGAGTTTGAGGCGATAAGATACGGGCGATAGGACCTGAGAAATTTCAAAGGGTCCTTCTCGTTTAGGGGCAAGCTTTTTTGAAGGGTAGTGGAGGTGGAGGTTTTTGTTATCGAGCCACACCTTATCTCCGACTTTCCAGGGTGTGAAGCGAGATGAGACGCGTTCTTTCATGAGGCGTTGAGCACGTTCATGAGCGTCGAGGGCTTCTTTCCTTGCTTCGGATAAGAGGGATAGGCGAGATTCAAGGTCGGGGAGGAAGGTTTTGCCGATAGGGGGATAGGCGTGGGGTTCGTAACCGAGGATTAAAGAGAAAGGAGTTTTACCAGTAACGGAATGGATGGAGGAGTTGTGGCAGAATTCTGCCATGGGGAGGAGATCAGCCCATGCATCTGGCTTTCCTTTGCAGAAGATGCGGAGATAGGTCTCCAGTTCCTGGTTAACGCGTTCAGTTTCTCCGTCCGTTTGAGGGTGGTAGGCGGAGGAGAGAGCTAGGTCGTATTTCAGGAGGCGAGCCAATTCTCGAGCGAAGGCAGAGGCGAATTGAGGGCCACGATCAGAGATGCATCGATCATGAAGGCCGAAGCGAGGGAAGATATGTTTGAAAAAGAGGAGGGCAACGTCGGCGGCGGAGGAGGTTTTAAGACAAGGGAGGAAAATTACCCCCTTTGTAAGCCCATGGTCGACCACGACCAAAACAGAATCAAAACCAGACGAAAGAGGAAGGTCCGTAATAAAATCCATGGAAATTTGTTGGAACGGGCAAGTAGCGGAAGAAGAAAGTGGTAAAAGAGGAGGAGTAGAAGGGTGAGTATTAACTTTGGAGGCCTGACAGATGGCACATCCAAGAACAAAACGACGAACGAAAGTAGAAAGGCCAGGCCACCAATAGTCACGAGCAACAAGGTTTTGGGTGCAAAGAATACCACCGTGACCTCCAGAAGGAGATTCATGGCAGGAACAAACAATATCACAACGAAGAGGTTCGGGGATGAAAAAACGATGACGGAAATAGAGAAGACCATCAGAAAATTCCCAATCAGTACGGGAAGCATGAGGAAGAAGAGAAGTTCCCTTGTTGAGGGCGGAAAGAGCAGCAGAAGCAAAAGGGTCAGAAGTGGTAAGAGAAGAAAGTTTGGAAGTGATAGCAGCGTCTAAAGTACGAACAAAAAGAGTGTCAGGAAGAAGAGTGACGTCGGTGTTATCAGAGGAGGTGTCCACGTCATCACGGCGAGAGAGAGCGTCCGCAGGAGCCATGGCAGAGGCAGGAAGGTGGTGAAAGGAAAGATCGAAGTCCTGAAGGAAAAATTGCCAATGTGCATGGCGACAAGAGAGTTTGCGAGGTTGGCGGAAGTAGGTTAAGTTTTTGTGGTCGGTGAGAACAGTAACCGGGTGGCCAGTACCCTGGAGATAGTGACGCCACTCCTCGAGGGCATGAATGACTGCAAGAAGTTCACGATCATAAATGTCATAATTTCGTTCTGCCGGGGAGAAAGTTTGTGATAGGTAAGCGCAAGGATGAAGGTCACCATTCCCATCAGGTTGCATGAGGACCGCACCAGAGGCGGTAAGGGAAGCGTCGGTCATGATGGTGAAAGGACGAGTGACGTCAGGCATGGCGAGGACAGGTTTGGCGAGGAAGGTGGATTGGAGTTTGCAGAAGGCGGTTTCATATGAAGGGGACCAATTCCATGGGGTATCTTTCTTGGTGAGATCGAGGAGAGGGCACGCTAAAGAGGAGAAGTTGGGAATGAATTTTCGATAAAAGTTGCAAAAACCAATGAAGGATCAAACGGCTTTAACCGATCGGGGAGGAGACCACGTTTCAATGGTGGAGAGTTTTGTGGGGTCCATTTGTAACGATCCCACTCTAATGACAAGGCCAAGGAAATCCACTTCGGACGCGGTAAACGCGCATTTGTCCAACTTGAAATATAGTTGATGTTCCCTAGCACGTTGAAGAACCTTTTGGACTCGAATCCAGTGTTGAAAGAGATTGTCATTGTGAATTAAGAAATCGTCCATGTAAATGATAAGCCATCCTTCGGCGATAAAGTCGCCAAAGATATGCTGCATTAGCACTTGAAATGTGGAAGGAGCGTTGCAAAAACCGAAAAACATAACGTTAGGTTCAAAGAGACCTTCGGGGGTGATGAATGCCGCTTTCCATCGATCTTCGGGTCGGATAAGAACATTGTTATATCCCCAACGGATGTCGAGTTTGGTGAAGATGGAGGATGGGCAGAGTTGGTCAACGAGGTCAGAAATGCGAGGGAGTGGGTAGGCATTCTTTACAGTGTGTTCATTGAGGTAGCAGTAATCTTGACAAGGGCGAAGGGAACCATCCTTCTTGGGGACGAAGAAGAATGGAGAAGCTTGAGGGGATTTCGACGGTGAAATCTTTCCAGAGGCGAGGTTTTCTGCGATGAATTCTTTGCAGGCTTCTCGTTCCTTTGGGTTGAGAGGATACACCTTGGCTACCTTTGGAACGAAGGAGTCTTTCAATTCAATGGCATGATCGAAGGGTCAGGAAGGAGGAAGTACACCTTCAGGGGGTTTCGCGAAGACGTCAGCGAAAGAGGTGAGTTCAGGGGGAAGGATAACTTTTTCCTTTTCCTGTTCCATGGCGAGTTCGGTGGAGAGGGTAGTCTTTCGGATTGAGAGGTTGGAGTTGGAGAGATATCGAACCAAGTATCTTTGGAAGAGTGCGGCGGGGTCATCCTGTCTGAGAGAGGAAGAGCGGTCAGGAATGGAGACGACACCTGTCCCCCAGTTGATGTTGGGATTGGCGTCCTGTAGCCATGGCAGGCCTAAGATGACCGCTTCCTTTCCGCAGTTGATTACAAAGAAATCTTGAAGTTCTTCGTTCTGTCCAATCCGTAAGAGGAGAGTGGTTTTCAAGCAAATGATGCCGCTTTGGTTGGGAGTTCCATCAATATTCGAGACGGCAAGAGGTTTGGGGATCTTTGAGGTGGGGAAGCGATGAGTTTGGACGAGAGATCAATCAATGAAGTTGCCAGTAGCTCCACTGTCGATAAGGGCAGAGAGGTCGACGATTTGTGCACCAGATTTAGCCGATAGGGAAATGGGAATTCGCATTGATTTGGCATGTGGCATTGTACAGAATACAGGTGCAAGACGATGAGGAGAGGAAGACGTCGTACTAACTCTCCTTTTCAAAAACCCTCTTTGCTATCAGAGGTTTCAGCGGTAGTGGTGGCAACGGATACTTCGGGGACCTCTTCCACCGTTTCTTCTTCGAAAACTGTGCGGAGTACCTTAAGAATCTCTTCTTTTGAGACGTTCTTGTCCGCCACAATCTGGTTAACATATTTCCCAAGGGCTGAGGGAGCCTTAGGAGGGCGAGGGGTGAAGCTAGGAGAGGAGGAGGAGGACGAGGGCATAGGAGTAGACGAAGAGGAATTGTGGTTGTTGGTTCGGCAGCCAACCTTGTGGCAAATAAAACAATGATTCTGTCGTAAATGACATGCTCTTTCGATGGGGGAAAGGCGGACCGCATCAACGTCCATGGCGTTTGGATCTTTGGCGGGGCGGGAGCTGTGGAAATATCCTCCTCGACCAGAGATAATATCAGCGATGCAGTGTTGTTGGGCATGATACTTAGCCGCTTGTTCGATCCAATTCTTTGCAGTAGTCAGCTGTGTCTGTTGGGAGAGGATCATAACAACGAGTTTAGGGTCCATCCCCGAGGCGAGATGTTCAAGGAGGGTAGGCTCATCAGTGATGTTGGCCCGCTGGGCCAGGAGATGGAACTCTGCGACGTATTGTTGGAATCTGCTTTCTTTGTTGCGGGTATCCTGTTGGAGGGAGAGAAGCTTTCGGCGAGCTTCGGAAGCAATATTAAACGGGTAGAAGGTGGCAACGAAATCTTTTTCTAGACATGCAAACGTCTTGTCGGCAGCAGGGATGGCACCATCATTTATCTTGCCATACCACCCCTCTGCAAAAGGGATCCTGTTCCCTTTCGTCATCTTGTTGAGAAGGACTAGGACCTTCACTGCGTCGTCTGCATACATAGCAGCGTTCATCGTAAAATAGGCCTTCATGGCCTGCAGCCAGTGGTTGGCATCCTTAGTTTCTCCCGAAAACGCGTCAGGGAGACCAGCTTTTAGCTTAGGGCGAGACATGGTGGGAGCGGGAGGAGTTGGTGGGCGGGTTGGAGGAGAAGAAGAAGTAGGGGAAGTGGGGATATGAAAACCGCGGCGAGGAGTAGAGGACGAAATGGTGGGCGGTCTGCTCAGAAGCAGGAGGTGAGAAAAGAGCTAGTTCTTTTGTTATGCTGGGCGTCAAATGTAACTCCAAGTCTAGACGAGAATCTCACGAAGAGTCCGTCGAGTCTAGCTTGGTCGAAGGAAGGGTCTCTCTATCTTGTGTGCGCACACCAAGAGCTCGAGGCAGCTGAGAATCGACGCTGAATTGCGTAGAACTAGCTAAAGAACATACACCATCATGCTATGGGTATATATAGAGGTAGATGCAGCGCACGGACCAAGCTATGTAGTAGCAGTGAACGAGAGAAAGACATAAAAGGAAGACTAAGATGGAGTGCGAAGGAATCGCATGGAAGGGGAATGAGTTATCCACAGTAAGAATGAGTCAGAAGCTGCGGAAGGCTATGTATACAAGATAAGATGATAAGGTGATAAGAAGATAGGAAGTTAGTCCGAAGGCAAAGGAAGACTAAAGAGAAGGGATCCATCGGCCGAAAGGAAAAGAGAAGAGTTAATGTGAGAAAAAGAAAAGGAATCGGACAAAGAGACGGTACAACCCTCAGGGACGATGTCAACTGTAACACTGATGACCAAGTTGAAGTTGAAAGTGATGAGTCTAATGCAGAAATGCAAGATGCAAAGAATGACACCTCCAATGGACCTGTCGTCTCTGATGGTCATCAATTGAATCAAGGTGGCCAATGAAGCTCTCCATCATGCTGTGCACATCCACGCTCTTGCCAAAGTCCAAGAAGAAGTCAATGCCAATCTTCAAGAAAGGCTTAGATTCATCAACCAAGGCACATACCACTAGTTATGGCAAATGCAAGAGATCAACAATGCTCATGACAGTGATAATGATGATCCGATATTTGCCTGCAACATGGCTCTCCATGCACAATGCATGTCTTTCCCTCTGCCCCGCTCATACACATATGATACACCACGTGCTGAATACTGCTGTGTAACTGTTATTCCCTCCTCATGCAACATCTGCGGCCAAACCTTATGGCACCCAACCGACGAAGCACACGTACGAGCAGCTATTTGAACAGTGCAATCATGCTATTCATCAGACAAAGAAGATTTCAATAATTCCCCAGTCAAGTCTTCCCATCCATCGGATGATGAAGATGACTAAGCAATAGTTTTCCGTTCATAGGGACTCCAAACCTAGTAAGGGGGTAATGTTACGATTTCTTCTTTCTTTTGTCTTTCCTTCTACCAAGTCACAATGGTAGTACTTTCTCTTGTCATGTCTTCACATATTCACATTCTAGACTGCTGATGTCCTCGCTTCCTTTATCTCTGTTTATATCCATTTCATTTTATTTATTTATACTTTCACATTTCATGATTCTAGACCAGTCTCAATTCCATAACATGCTCTTCCATTATTCCTGATGACATCATTATTAAAGACATGTGTAGTATAGCCTTTAGCTGACACATACACCTCATGCCTAGCACATGTCCTCCACTTATTGCTAGTTACCAGTATAACCATAGTATAAGTAGTTTCTCCACATGTATCATTCTCTAGTTTTGGAATTCTCATTCTCTCTTGCTTCCATCATTACCCTTTGCTGCTAGAGCATTGGTATAGAGGTAAGGTTGTAATACAAGCCGACAGTCACGAGAACATGAAGGGTACAGTACAACAATGAAGATTCCTGAGATGAATTGATCCGCCAGCGACATCAAGATTAAAATTGTAACAATCTTTTTCTACAGGAGACGGCTGGTTCACGACGGGCGGAATAAGCCCAAAGGATTCGGTTTCTCCGAACTCGACCGCCAGGGCGACGTTTCTGCGGATTCCGGGTTTGGAGACTCGAGAGCTGCCGCGAGGAGCTGGAATCAGCCCAGAATTGGAGGTAGGGGGTGGTGGGTGGGAGCGCTGCAAGGCAGACGAGAGACGTGGTGAGGGCAATGCAGAGAGAGCAAGCGCCGAAGTAATGCCTGTCGCTTGTCCGAAGTGACTTTGCACCGTGCGATCCATTACTGCCACACTTCGGTACCAGCCCAACGCATCGTCACGCAGCAGCTGCAAACATCCCAATGAACGCTGACGCTGCTCAGCAAGATGTGTATGCAAATAATTTGCGACAGAATCTTGGCTACCCTCTGCGTCGCCCTAATCCACTGAGCAGCCGAGAGGGCCTTCGCATTGGGGATGTTGGACATGTTGACGAGAGTGGCGCGTTCCACGTCCTCTGTAACATACGTTCCCCATCGCGTTCAGACCAATTCCAGGCAATTCAATTGGACGAGAACTTGATATGCACAGATCCTACCGCTGTCCTCCAACACTCACTTTTTGCTGGCGTCAACCGGGATTTAGGTCATGAGAGGTACCTCTACACCGTTGCCAATACTAGGTTGGATTCTCACCTTGAAAATATCTTGTTCAGTGGCATTTACAACTTCACCGCAACCGCCGGGATGGGGGCCATACTCATTCTACCATCGGGCGCCAAGCTCTATGACCTTCAGGACCGACAGAAATTGGACGAGTTTCAAGACCTCGCCATTAAGCATGCACATCGTTGGTGTCTTTCCGCTGGACATAACATGCTGTACTTGATTACTGGCCTTTATCAAACGCGCTTATGGACTTTGGGATCCTTCTACGGACTTTGGGATGTGGATGGTAAAAAAATCCTCGTACAGAAATCAATCGATGAGGATGATGACCTTGCAGCCTACAAATGGCAGTCCGAATTTCCTAACCTGGATCCCCAGTCGTGCCGCAAGAATACCAGGTTCGAGAACCAGACCGTTCTTATCAAAGATTTCAAAATGAAAGTCAGGCCGAAATTGGGGGTTACCGTCGTGGAGCCAGTACTGGGACCGCGGAATTGTCTCGCATGGCTTCTCGAGTATCTCAAATGTTTGGCATCGCGATTTGGAGTAATGGTATCGCCCGGTATCACTAGTGAGGCCTTTTTATCATTTTATATTTTGACTGATACGACTTGCCGTAGGTATCAAGCCCTATCCAGAACTATCTCGAGTCTGTGCAGTCATTCAATGTGTCGTTTACAAAGACTGAGTCGTTATACAGCAACCTCATTATCTAGACATCGTCAACAATTATCTATTAGAGGTTGGTATTGTGAACTAAGCGTACCACTCTATATCGACTGATCGTTTGCGTTAGAATTCCGACGCTGACGTAGCCATTACTCATGATGATGTTTGGATAAAGATGCTGGAAAAGGCACGTGGTGTTTGTTTTCTTTACATTCACATACGAATCATCCTTCTAGTCGAAGTCGATGGTAATACAAGAAAGTAAACTCCTGGAATGCATAAAGGGAGAGTATATTCACTGCTCTGGCAATAGCAAGTTTTCCGTTACGACATCAATAACTATTGCTAAGTTTCGTCCCGTCAGATACGATTTGGCTACAGCGTCGACCGTAGTAGGTTTGCATTCACTGGCATTCAACTCGTCAACTAAGCCGTACATTACCAGTGAAAATCCCAATGGTGCTCTAGTGCCGGAGATCATAAGCTCCAGCTCACAAGTTGTCATCACGCGTATGAGTCTTTCTTGCAGTCGCTTCGGAGAGGTGACAACCATTCCACAGATATATGTGCTGAAAATGTTACCATCGGTCTTAGAAATCTTCCTGTTGGATTCTTTGTTCGCATTGAAATCGATGGCGGTATATCCAGGAGGACTGAAATTAAGCCGGCACTGGTAAACGATCACAATATTGTATGGAATGACAGGATCTACTTGTGCGCACTACCGAGGTTTCATGCTGTGGTTATACTTAATGACATCTCAGGCCATCGGCTTCATCGACCAAAGTTCGGCTGGTTCTTTGTGCATCTTTCGAGTTCTCTCCTATGTTAGGAAGTGGCGAGCCTCTTGGCATATTGGAGATATGCGTGTCCGATTTGCTCGAGCGGACTAGACGTAAGGACAAAGTTTCCATACATTTGCTGCAACCTGAAGTATACAAATGTCCACAGCGTTCACAATCGAAGAATCCACGCGCTCTTTATCACTTCTTGTCTCTGCACGACGATGGTATGGCAACTGCTGGATGTCTAGTCACGTCGACAGTAGTGTAGGTGGCATGTTGTCGCCGTACCCGCTTTCTTTCTAAAGAGTCTTGTCGTAAGATTCGAAGGAGCTTTCAACACTCCCAGATGTCACAAGTCTAACTGATGAGGGGCACCGTACTCTTTTTAGCTACTACGGAAACCACAAGGAAAAAGATCTCGAATCCTCCGTTACACTTTTCACCCAAGCTCTTCAAGAATGCCCTAAGGACGATCCGCGTCACGCTGTCGCTCTGTTTAATCTCGCTAAAGCACAATTTCTCTCTGATCAATTCCATCGCGCACATCGAAATTTTCATGACTCCACCTCGCGATTCGAGGAAGCGTTAAGGTTACGCGCTGGTGACCACCGGGATCGGCCTATAACATTGTTATATCTATCACAAGCTCTTCTTTATTATCGCGCATCAGGACTACATGTACCCCAAAGTACACTACACAAGCACATCAAAGAGCTCGACACAATCTGCCCTCGGAATGCCTATGCACGCCGTGCCGTAGACCTCGTACTGCAAACATATGAACTCGGTCGACTTCACGCATTTGACGGTTTAAAGAAGCTTAACGAGTTGATCCCAAAATGGGTTAGAGCCGTAGACGAGCTTCCGGAGGCTTATTTCGACAAACCTGTTAGATTCGACAACATCGGTCTTGCATTACAGAGACGCTTTCAGTTGTGCCACGACGCCACTGATATTCAGAGAGCCATCGAGTGGTTCGAAAAGGCTGTGCAAACCACCCCTGATGGTCACGCACAGAAATGTACCTATGTGGACCACCTCAGTGACGCTCGTCTGTATCAATGGGCAATGGTAGCACTGACCAAGTCTTTGGTCAACGAGGCATTGGATGCTGCAGCTAAGGTATGCTTTGCCTGATAGGACCTGATGATAATTCTCACTCCATTCAGTCAAACGATGTCCCGAAATCACACATCTATTGGGCGATCTGCGATGTTCTTGAAGGCAGCAACCGCATTCTAGAAGCGATCGAATGTTTTCGCAAGATGCAGGATGAACTATTCGGAGAGTATACCGGCAGTGAACGAGCGACATGGGAAGTCGGTGAGAAGTCTGGGGTCGCGATCGTGACACTGAGACTAATATAAGAATACCCCCTAGATTTCCAGCGACGATGTGTCAAGAAACTTGAGGAACAGGGTGACATCTTAATGGAGTCTAAGGACTTCAAAACAGCCTTCCAGTTTTACTCGACCATATTATCATTTGATCTCGGATCACTATTCGAGATGCACAGCCCCAATGAACAAGCAACGTGGGCATTTGGTATGTAGTCGGAGGTCGCATTGGTGACATAGACTAATGTCTCCTACTCCCTCTACAGACCTCCAACAACGTTGCGTCAGGAAACTTGAGGAACTGGGTGACACCTTCATGGAGTTCAGGGACCTCAATACAGCCATCGAATCCTACTCAACCGCACTATCCTTCGGTCCCGAATCATCACCCGAGCTCCTAGTTAAGCGAAGCAAGGCATACTTAGCTAACGGTTTCTGGAAGAATGCGTTGAATGATGCGAACAAGGTGTGTTGGATCGTCTTGTGTAGCCTCGATGTTGTCAATACATCACCATTAGGTAATATCACTGGACGAAGCATCTCCATGGGGCTATGAGAGGAAGCATGCAGCCCTACATAAAGCAGGGGATTACGACAATGCAATAGACACGTTTAAAGTAATGCGATTGAAGATGTCAAAGTCAGCTGATGCAAACATCCGCAGTAAGTACGCCGACGCGATACTCATATAATTCTGCTGATTGTTCCTCCTGGAGACTATCTCCAACAATACGTCGATCCTGGAGCGACGAGGGAGGTAATCCGCAAGACCATTCAAGATGTCATCCGTGATTCGCCACGTGTACTCATTAACACAATTTCTGGACGGCTCTGCGACAAAACAAAACAGGCTGCTGCTTTCGAGTCCCTGCCAGTCTTCAAGGAGTTGATCTCCTCTATGACAACCCTCCTCGACCTCGAGCGCATAAAGCAAAGTGTCACGAAGTACTACCGTTATGCCATGTTCTCACATAGATGGGAGGATAACGAACCATTGTTCGACAAGATCATGCAAACCTTGGTACACCATCTCGAGAAATCTCCCACTCATGACAAGCTCCAAATGTATTGCAGGATCGTGCGGGAAGCTGGGTTCAGCTGGGCATGGAGCGATACATGTTGCATTGATAAATCAAACCATGTTGTACTCCAAGAGGCTCTCGTATCCATGTTCAGGTGGTATGAAGAAGCAGCGGTGACAATCATATATCTCCTTGGTGTTCACTCTCCATCGCAGCCTGGAGATCTCGTAAACAGCATCTGGAACACTCGGGCATGGACATTCCAGGAGTATCATGCATCGAAGGTGGTCCGGTTCTACACCCAGGATTGGAAGCCATACTTGAACCTCGATATTTCCAATCACAAAGAGTCGCCAGAGAGTATCCTGGAGATGGAGAAGGCAACACATGTCTCTGCACATACTTTGATGGGGATCCTGCCGGGTTTAGACAACATTCGGGAGAAACTGTGTCTCGCGTCGCGACGAGAGACGACGCTGATTGAGGATGCTGCCTACTCGCTGCTCGGAATATTCTCTGTGGCATTACCAGTTGTGTATGGCGAAGGGGACAAGGCACTTGGACGGCTTTTGGCACAGCTTCTGACGAATTCGGGAGAAACGAGCATTCTTGCATGGACAGGAAAATCTGGCAGTTTCAACAGTTGCCTCCCAGCCAACATTGCTGTATTCGAGGAATTGCCAGCGAAGCATATTCCGGCAGCCATCACAGGTGCTGATATGGAAGAAACTATTGCTGGACTACCGAGCCCTTTTCGCAATCTTGATCTAGCGATAAAACTGTACGATCGGCTACATGATCTGTCATTGCCTTCGTTTGCGGGATCACGGATGAGGCTCCCCTGTCTGACTTTCAGACTTGGTCCTATGGCAGCAGCAGCATCTCAGTGGCGATCAGGGCGCGCCTTCCGTACAAAGGCAACCGGTCTTGGGGTTGTGTTAATCGAAACCACGGAAGATCTGTTACGGTGTGATTCCCTGATTCTCGTTCACCCTTGGATCGACTTCCTGCTCGACAGACAACCTATTGGAAGTCACACCGATACACTCTCTGATCAAGAATCTATTTTCCTGTCTTCTGCTTCTGTCAGGGGTATACACTCCACCGAAGCTCCTAGCTCTTCCTCATCGAATGCACAAAACTTCGTGTCACGCTTTGGGCGGCAGCTTGCTGGGCGTCGTCCTCAAGACCTAGTGCCGCTTGAGTCACCCGTGCCTCCACAGCTTCCGGACAGACATGTAGAAGCGCTTCATGTCATTGCACGACTACGACAGCCGTTCGGGGCTCTGCTGTTTGAGCGGGCGCGTCAGAACGTGGAGTACAGGCGGGTTGCGGCGGATAGCATGATCCGGGTGCAGATTCAGGAAGACGCATCACTGAATGAGTTGATCGACAGTGTGCGCATGCTGGACGTGCTTTAAGTAAACTACCATCCCACCAGTATATACGAATGTAGTAAAACCCGACTTGCCACCAATATTGCCTTGCTCTTCGTCTTTGCCAGTGGTCCAAATAGCACGTAACGTTATCGCTTGAAAGTAGCTTGACGCCTTCAAGGTCGTCCTTCTCAATTGACAACATCAATATCCGACTGAAATCATCGAGACTAGCGTCCCTATATGATACTACAAAGCGGAAAAAACCGAAAACAATAATATACAATTATCAAGTCAGCGTAAAGCCTGCTCAGTATGGGTAAACAAGTCATCCTCGTCAGCAAAGTAATTGGATTCTTTTTTTTTTTTCGTCTTTGTTACGCGTTGTCAGTAGACGGGATACTGTCCACGCGCGGATGTTGAGTGCACGAATGATTGGATGAGATGAAAAGCAAATGCGTGACGAATGATTAATGAATTATGACGTGCAGCATGCATGGCGTGAGATGCGAAAAAATAACTGGGGTAACTGGTAGATGCTGTGAAACGGGATGGTCCTTACGGTGACGTCGACGTTGATGGCGATTCAGGTTGTGATGAAACGGACGACTGGCCCCATGGAGCAACTGCGTCGTCGAGCATGATCCCTCGTATCCGGTTGTACACCGCTTCTGGGAAGTGTCTGGAGGCCAAGACAGGTCAGGTCGACAATCAGAATTATGCGCAGACGACGACGTACCGTTCCTTTA
>JBBPMT010000373.1:0-17125 GCA_038090455.1 Garcileccinum viscosum
TTTTGAAATGGGTGTATCTTGACAGTGTGTGAACATAATCACATGACCCAGGAGGCAATGTTGTAGCCAAGGGTTTGCTCTTTATTTGTTCTCACCAAAGCAAAGTGAAATTCCCACAGGTGATTGCAGGGCGCTTCGTGCCCCGGTTTGTGGTTAGGCATTGCAACAGTTTTGCACCTCACTATAAAAGGTTGTAACTAGACTTATGAGAAGGAGCTTCTGTTTTGCTCACATTTGTTCTTGAACTTCACAATGCTAACCACCATTACCATTAATGTCTACCACTACCATCTACTTCTTCAACAACCATTTGACAAGCCATCTACTATGCTGACTCATACCAGTCTATTGGAAATACTGAGTCTTGCTCTCATTCAGACCAGACTAGTGCCAGACTATTGGGAACTTTGGTTTAGACACCCATCTTCTCTCTCCCTCACTCAAAATCCCTTTAGAGAATGGACTTATCACCTCCTCCATTACTTTTGAGCCTTGATCTAGAGGATATTTCCTTCAAGATCCTCTCTTGGCTAGTTTTTATCTTTATAACTGGAGTTTACCACAAGAGACTCAAAAAGGGTTTTCAGAAGACTTCAGCCAACTGCCCAATGCCAAGAGCTTGAAAATTTCCTTGCTAAATTTCACCAATTGCAAATTGATGACAAAAGTTTTCCTTAGCCAGTTTCCTTTTGAGATGCATGACATAACTGTTCTGATCTCCCTGAGGTTTCAGGAATTGACTTTTGGCTTCCATCAGACACCAATCACTCTTCCAAGATATCCAAGAGCAGTTCCAATTGGCTTGACATCCTTTCATTCCATTCTGTTTCCTCATTTGATACTAATGCACAGCCACTAGCTGTTTTACCTCAGTTGACCATTGATATTGTTAATGTCAATCTCTGACAAGAAAATTTACCTGATGAGCCAAGCTTTAGCAACCAGGTACCTAGTGCATTTATACATTCTACACCACTAAGACCAGGAGAGGAGGGACTTGCCTTGAAATTTTCATCCCCTCTTATATCAATCCTCTTATCCTCATCATCACCTTCATCCCTTGTACTATCACCCTCCTCATTATCCCCATCCCTTGGCTACCTCCCCAAAGGTACCTCATTATCCTTTCAAGACATATTGCTACTTTGTGCTGCTATCCTAGCCACATCTGGAACATCATCCTCACTCCCCACTGTCATTGGCACTACCCTTCTGTCTCCAGTATCACTTTCCCCTACTCCATCCACACTTCCCTCCACTAGTAACACACACCTTCTCTCACACCTCTGCCTTGCATACCTCCACCACCTCTACTAGTTCCCCCTATGGTACAACCAATCCTGCTTCCTTTCTAGGAAACTACTATGCTCCTAAATTTAACAGAAAAGCATCAGCACTTCTTGGCTTCTTTGAGAATGTCAAACAGATTGCTGCTGCCATTACCCAGAATGCCAGTCAAATGATCTGCCTCATGATCCAGTATGCCAACTGCAATAAGTCAGATGATTGGGAGATGCTACCTAAAGCAGCTCCAAATAATACTGCCAACTGGGATGCATTTAAGACTGCCATCAAAAAGTTATATTCCAGATGTGACACTAACTGGTTTACCTTCACAGACTTCCAGAATTTAGTCCAGCAGACCACAGTGAAACCTACATGCTTACTTGATGAGTTTGGTGAATATACACATAAGTACAAGAAGATATCAAAGGCTCTCATCAATGGTCACAACCTCAGTGATCTTGACTGGGACATGATCTTCTTGCTTGATTTACTGGCTGACTTGATGGCTCAGGTCTGCTAATGCTTGATGTTCTACATGCCCAACCATCATCCATTGTGTCCATATCCCATCAACAATGTCATCTCCACCACTGAATTCCTCCTATCCAGTGCAGCACTCACACTAGCCACTTCAGCAGCCATTGCTGCTATTACTGCTGGTATTCAAGCCACTCCTGCCATTTCCACCATAGCTCCCACTATTTTTACCCCTTGTCCATTGCAACTACCACTACACTTGTTGCTCCAACTGTTATCAAGCAGAAGCATGTCACAGTCCAGAGTTCAGCTTTGTGAAGATGCACCTTCTGCAATGACCCTAACCATTACATGAATTCCTGCCCCCACATTAATAGCTATGTCCAGACTAGAAGGGCAAGCCAGGGCACTGATGGATGCTTGTATCTATCAGATGGGAAATAAATTCCCTGTATACCTGAAACATGCTGCCTCCATGATTGCCTAGACCAGCTTACCTCTCCTATCCCTGCTCTCTTGTCATCTTCCACTATCACTGCTGAAACCCTCTCCCTCTTGCACCTTGATACTGATGCCATCTTGGATATCAAATCATTGGTGTTTCTGGCCTCCATTGACATTTAGGGGGCTGATGGAGCCAATACTGCCTTTACTGATCCAGAATTCCAAATGTATATTGCCCAGGCTTGGGCCAACTTCCAAGCTAACAAGTGAGAAAAGGGGAAGTGAGTCCAGTTCAATGATGTCAAAATACCAGTTTGTCATCCTGACAGACTGGCCACTCAGCCACCCATGGTAGCCAAAGAAATCATCTCACCAGCTATAAAGGCATCATAGCCTATGCCCCCTAGACCATCAAAAACACCCACTTCATTTAACAAGGGTAGCAGTAGCCTCCCATCTCCATCTGGTAACACTAATCTACCACCTTTCACCACTCCTATAGGGCAATTTAGATACTTTTTCCCTCTCAAGACAATTCTGCCTTCAAATGCACTCTAGACTGGGTCCTTAAGACCACTATCCCCATACCAGTCAAAGAACTGATTTTGATTGCTCTGGAGTTGTGCAAGCAGCTCAAAGACCTTTCTACTTCTAAATATACATATCCCAGTTGCTACTAACCACATACAGGTAAATGAGCTTGCCAGACATGAAATTTGCCTCCAGGTCTAAGTGGTACCCCATGCCAACTTTGACTGGTTGCTTGAAAGACTGTTCCATTGTCTTATGAGTGCATGTACTGATAACACCCTTGATGGCTCCCAGACCATCATATTCTGAGACCTGAATACCAGGAAAGTATACAAGCTCCCTACTAGACCTTGGGTGGATGGTTGTTGACACTGCTGGCATGGCCTATTCTGCTCTAATCACCAGTCCATAGTCAAAATGGGGTTTTAGATATCAATGATCCACCAAAAGGTTGGAGAGAGCCTTATCCATCTTCCACATTATTGTCTACCATATTACAATCTTCAATCCAATCATCCCTTTCTCCTTCTAATTTGTCCACCCTTACCAGTTCTTTTTCTTTTGACCCCACTTTCTATTCCTTGGCCTATAAGCCACTTGCTAAAAAGGTTAGACTAGTTATCACCTTGCTTGACAAGGAATTCTGTGTCAAATGCCAGCTATCTAGTGTTTAAAAGTCCAGTTCGGTTCGGTTTTCTTGCCTTTTTTGGCAAGACCAAACTGAAACCAGTTCTTCAAAACTTGGCTTGGCTGGAAAACTGAACCAAATCATTCACAACTGGTCTTTGTCAGTCACAATGTTGGTTATGACCGGTCCTAACTGGTCTTTCAATGTTCATGTGTAGGCAGCATGGTATTTGATATAAAAGATTGGTCAAGGTGAAAAAAAAATTGTCTGCTCTATAGACTCTCCTCCTCTCTGCCAATCCTCGACAATGCCTGGACCACCTGACTCTTGAAAGTCTGGCCGCCAACAAGTTCAAACTCAAAAGGCTCAGGAAATACAAATTACTCAATCCCGCCCTCCAAAGTCAAAGTCCACCCACACTCGAAAGGGAAAGAAATGCACAGCCACTGACAGTTTGTCATCATCCAATAGCGATGGCAAGGAGTAAGGTCCGCATGGTGGTAAAAAGCGCTGCACAGATGTAAAGAGGCCGCACTGCACAAGCTTGACCCTATTGAAGGAGGTGATGAACCCTGAGAAGGATCCCAGTGACATGGAAGAAGTTGACGTTGAAGAGGGTGACACTGATGATGTCGACTGTGACATTAGGGGGGAGTGCAGAACTGATGTAGATGAAATGGTGTGCTGAGAAAAAAATTGTTTAATATCAATATACTGATGCTAGCAATGTGCAGGATGACATGTGAGATGAGCACTGTGGTGAACCAGTAGCCGCTCACAATGTCAAAAAGCAAAATACAAAGGATTTACTTACAATATTTTTGGACTGGGTGACCATCAAATTTCTTGGTATCAATGGTAAAAGTGATCTGAAGGTAGGGCATTGGTGTCTCATCTGCAAGTGAGTCACAACATTGTTATGTGGCAAGTGACTTACTGAAATGTAAAAGGGAGGATGAGGTGTACTGTCAGAAATTTGGTAAACGAAAGGCTTTTCATGTTGGGGGGAATTCCTCTTGCTACACACACATTTGCTCACATTATGCTTTGTACGAATTATAATGTGGAGAGCAGAACATTGCCGAGAATCACCATGCAGTCCTGCATGATGTCCTGCAGGAGCAGAAGTGAAAGAAGCACTCTGAAGGCAGTGACCAGCCTACACTTGACAACATGTTTCATCATGTGGCCAGTCCACGGTCATTTTCAAGGGAAGAGGTCTTGAAGTGCATTGCACAATTTGTTGTGTGCAATGACCAGGTAAGGGCACAGTCTGAAATACTATATTACTATTGAACTAATAGAGACATTAGTCACTCACGGTGGCTGATAATGCAGCATTTCGAAACTGTCTGGTAGCAATGCAGCCAAATGCTACCAAAGCTGACATACCATCCATTCACGACATCAGCATATACATTCACAATGAATTTATTGACTTTATCAAGCAGTTGAAGATGGAAATTCAGGTTAGTAGTAATAGTCAATTGTGACTCTTTTCGAAATGAAACATTCGTGCCACACTGCTGCCACTCACTCTTTTTGAACTTGAAACAGTCGCTGTCCAGTGGTCATATCTCCACCACCATGGATCTCTGGTCTGTTGAGCAAACAATGGCGGCATTTTTGGGAATCATGGCACACTGGATCCAGGCTGACACCAACTCTCACAAGTGGTCTTTATACTCACAAGTTATCACTTTCCGGGCCTTTCTAAATATGCACAGTGGGGACAACTTAGCACACCACTTCATTGGACTTTGTGAGAGGGCCGGAATCATCACCTCAACATCCAGCAAGCTCTTTTGTCTAACCACTAACAATGCCACCTCAAACGACAAAGGGGCCGATGTCATTGAATGTCTTCTCCATCATCATCAAATTTACTCATTCAACGCTGACACAAATCGCCTCGTGTGTCTCGCGCACGTCATCAACCTTGCCATCACCTCTGTCCTCTCTGCTGTCACAAAGATCTCAAATATTGACACAGCAACATCCATTTGGGAGTTCAATCCTACCCTTCCACAGAACTGTATGCTCAACGACTCACTGGATGTCATTACCACCATTTGCATGCTCGCAATCAAGATACAATGTTCAGGGCAGTGCATTGAGTACTTCGAAATGCTGCAAGGCAAGTGCAGCATCAACCCTCCTCTTGCAATTCCCTTGCACAGCAACATTTGGTGGGGTATGGCAGATGGAATGCTCAGTCGAGCTCATGAACTGTGCCAGGTATGTAAATTGATTTATTATGCAATATACTGATCATTGATTTGTTGATTCAGCCTATCAATATGTTCATTAACTTGGCTGATGAACTTTATGGCCCTATCACCACAATTCGGCACAACAGATGAGTCAAATGTGTCCCATGGACAAAGTTCATTTTAGCAATGAGGGACTGGGAGCACATCAACGAAACACAGGCCATTATTGCTGTAAGTACTTAGTTCTCATACCTATGACAATTCAGCCTAAAGTCCTGGCCCTAAACTTAGGATGCAAACAACATTCAACAATTATTCTCAGATGAGAGCCATGCTATACTCTGGTGCACAATCCCAGAGATTGAAGAGCTTTTGTTGGCATGGGAGAAGAAACTAGGTAGTCCCAGGTACTCAATTTTCAAGAACGCGCTCTAGGATGGCATTGACAAGGTAATGAAATACTACAATCGATTTGACAACAAGCCAGTGTATATACTTGCACTTGGTAAGCTCTCACATTGTCTTTGACCCCCTTGGTGTGATGGTGTCCTTGCTCACTCCTTGCATTCACAGTTCTCCATCTGTATTACAAGCTAGATTACATCAAAATGGTGTGGGGCAGTGCTGAGGAACAGGCGAAGGAAATTGCTGCAGGAAATCATAATGCCAAAAACTGGCATGACAAGGCACTCAAAACCACTGAGTCAACCATGCAAGACTATTGGCAAGAGATGGAAGATGCCCACACAGTACACTAGGGCATGACAGACTTGGATGCCAATACTCACATGTGAGATGACATGCTTGAATCTGAGTTCAACCATCACTGCCGCAGCCTAGTTGAGAAAGCTGGGCATGGTGCAACACAGCTAGGATGGGCAGCCAAACTGCAGCACTACCTTGCTGATTTACTGGAGGACGTCACACAGAATATGGACATCATCAACTGGTGGTCAAAACATGCCACCATCTACCCCACCCTCGTGTGGATCACACAAGACATCTGTGCCATTCCAGCATCCTCAGTCCCCTGTGAATGCTTGTTCTCAGCTGGCACAGAAATTGCCACTGATCGCCAGTCACACTTGGGTGCCGAGAAGTTCGAAGAACTTCAGATTCTCAAGTGCACATGGTGGAAATTGATTGTGCAGCCATCAATTCAAATGAGGTAACAGACATCTATTTACAGGAGTACAAGGAATTATACAAGCTCAACAAAGAGTTGACTGTGACCAAGGTGGATCTTACTGGTAGCAACATCAAGGAGTAGTAGTTTTTGTATGCATAGTCACATGACAATGATGTAGTCGGTCTTGACCAGTCTTAACCAGTCTTTTGCGGTCTTTACAAATGCTGGCGATTGCTGTAACTGTAACCAAAACCGACAAAGACTGAAAAAATTGGTCCTCCACGGTCTGGTCATAAATGGTTAAAGTCTGGTTCCATTTCGGTTTTTTGTTGGTCTTGAGACTGGACCTTTAATCACTACAGCTACCTAATGACCCTCTTTCTAGCCTTGTGCCACTACCTACTTACCATCTGGACTTCATTCTGGGAAAACACTTCACAAAGAAATATGCTGATGCACTGGATCTAGATCTGGCAAAATGGCTTTGGCTGAAGGAACTCAAATTAGTCCAGTGGATAGTCTGGAATCATAAAATGGCCTTCATGTGGGCATCAATGGAGCAGGGCCATCTGAATAAACACTACTTTCCACTAGTAAAGATACTAACCATGCCCCACATGCCTTAGGTAGTCTGCAATATTCCCATTCCACAGTTCTCTGAGGATCAGGCAATCCAAATCATCAAAGATTGCATTGCCTCCAGTATCTACAAACTGTCTACTGTGGCTTACTGGTCCTGCTGGTTCTGTGTCCTTAAGCAGGATGGTAAGACCCTCTGCCTCTTCCACAACCTTCAACTTCTCAATGTGGTCACCATCTGGAACTCCTTCATGCTGCCATTCATTGAACACTTTTTCAAGTCCTTTGGTGGCTACACAGTCTATGGTATGATGGACTTGTTGGCAAGATATGACCAGCAGCCACTTCATTCATTCCAACTCTCAAGCCATAACCATGTTCAATAGCCTGCTGGACTCTCACTGCCTTACCACTTTTTCAATGGGCCACACTAATGCCATACAGATCTATCAAGCTGACATGGCCTTCATACTCCAAGATGAAATTCCTCATCACACAATGCTGTTCATTAACAATCTACCAGTCAAGTTGGAAACTACCCAGTATCAATGACCAGATGGCTCTTATGAGACCATATGGGACAATCCCAGAATTTACAAATTCATCTGGAATCATCTGACCATTGTCCACAGGATCCTCCAGCAACTATAGAATGTTAACATCATGGTTTCAGCCAAGAAGTTTGTCCTTACCATACTAGATGCTATGATCATCAGCCACAAATGCATGACTGAAGGACAAATCCCTCATGAGGCTAAAGTCTAGAAAATTCAAGACTGGCCAGAGTGTGAGACACTTACTCAAGTCTGTGGGTTCCTTGAGGCCTGCAGAGTCATACATATTTTCATCCACAATTTTGCAACTATTGCTAGACCACTTGTCAACCTGACATGGAAAGGCATCCCCTTCAAATGGGGTGACTCCCAGTGCAAGGCCATGGCTCATCTCAAGGATGAGATTGTCAAGTCCCCTATGCTCTGCTGCTTGGATTATGAGTCCAGGTAGGAGGTAGTCCTCACCATAGATACCTCAGTTATTGCAGTCAGACATATCCTCTTACAGGAAGGCAATGATGGCAAATGGTATCCAAACCAGTTTGGCTCTATTGCTCTGATGAGCATTGAGAGTCACTACTCCCAGGCAAAGCTGGAATTATATGGACTATTCTGGGCACTTTGTTCCATCCAGATCTTCATTTTTGGAGTTCCCAACCCTGTTGTTGAGATGGATGCCAAATATATTAAAGGCATAATTAACAACCCAGACTTGCAGCTGAACATCACTATCAATCAGTGGACTGCTGATATCCTTTTGTTTCATTTTGAACTATGTCATATCCCCACAGACCAACATGCCAGTCCTGATGGCTTATCTAAATGTCCTTCCTCTAATAATGATCCTCCTGAAGAGGATGATGTCAAAGACTGGCAGGACAATTCCTACTCTTTTGCTATTACTTTACTAAATGACTGGATGTTACCTTACATAGCCACCACTTCCCCCACCAGTCCCATCTGTTGAAATATCCCTTATGTTTTTTTGCCTTTCCCTAAATATTCCCTGACATACATTTCTACCATTAACTGCATCTCACACCTTTTCTTCTCCATCTTTATGTCTTCTGCAGATGAACTGGTTATTTCACCAGACTCACCCTCTATCCCATGATCTATCAAGGCCATTACCCATGATGCCTGGATTCTCCAAATTCAGGATTTTCTTCATTCTTGTGCATGCCCTGCTAACCTTTTCAATGTAGAATTTCAATCTTTCATCAATTTGGCAACCAAATTCTTCCTTTTCAATGGCTTTCTCTGGCATTAGGAGCCACATGGACATCACCAATTGGCTGTGCAGGAGAGCTGGCAATATAGACTGATTAAAGAGGCTTACAATGACCTCAGGCACAAAGGTGTCTTTACAGTCTGGACTTGTTTGCTGCTGCACTTCTGGTGGCTGATGTTGGTCAATGATGTCAAATGGTTTGTCTGCACTTGTCATGAGTGCCAGATCTGTCAGACCAATTGCTTCAATATTCTGCTGACCATCCCAGTTATTAGCAGACTGTTTCAGAAGGCCCATATCAACACCATGATGATGCCCCAGTCTGCCAGGTATTGTTACATCATTCAAGCTTGCTGTATCCTGACTGCCTACCTGGAATGGCACATGCTATGCTCAGAAAATGTGACTTCACTCACCACCTTTATTTTTGAAGACCTCCTCTATCATTGAGGTCCCCTCACTAAGATTGTTACTGATAATGGATCCATATTCATCCAAGCTCTAGATGTTCTCACTGAGCAGTACCATATCCACCACATCGACATCTCTCCCTACAATTCACAAGCCAATGGTATGGTCAAACAGTAATATATTAATGTCTGGAAGGCCATCATCAAAACCACTCCAGGAGGGAAGTTCCATTGGCATCTCACTGCTCACTCCATATTTTGGGTGGAACATTTAACCATGATATGGTCAACCAGCCTTTTGCCATATTTCATGATTTATGGCATGGAGCCCCTCTTTCTATTTGACCTTACTAAAGCTACATTCCTTGTACCCTCTACAGACCAAGATCCACTATCCCAGTCTGACTGATCACATGGCATGCATGCCAACTTTAAAAGTGACAAGAGGACCCAGAATCAATATAAGAGCAAGTCTTCAAAGGTATGTTTGAGTTGATCAAGCATTTCAAAGTTACCTTCAAGAATTAAATCAAAGATTTTGATTTCCAATCCAGAAGTCTCATACTAGTCCAGAATATGCATGTCATAAAGGAACTTAACTGGAAGGCAAAGCCATGCTATATAGGACTGATGGTGATTCTTTGACAGACTGCTGGAGGCTCATACCTGCTAGCTGAGTTAAATGGAGTGGTCTCCTGGCTACACTATGCTGCCTTGTAACTTATTCCTTGCTATCCTCATTTTCACTCATCCATTACTGCCACTCAATTGACAGGCCTTGATGACAAAGATTTGGATCAATTGGCAGGAGAAGACATTGAAGAGCCAGCTGAAGAAAACCTGGACTATTTCAGCTAGGACTAACTCTAGCCAGTCATAACCATCAATGCCTGTTTTTCCCTCTCTGTTTCACCCTGGGCTTTGACTGGTGACCTCTCCTCCTATCTATTCACATATATGAACATCACTGAACAATTACAGACTCTTCTATAATAGACTGCCTAATACAGAAAACCAAAAAATATCCATAAAAGATTTTGAAGCGAACAGCTATCGAGAGTGAACGAAATGGGATGCGAGTACCGGTTGTACACGCCTATGAGTTCGCTTGTAGGGTTTGAGGTACCTACGACTTGTTGAACTATCCGTGGAGAACTCGTAAGAAAAGAGTAAACTCGTATGAGTCAAGCAAGGGCGGTCGATCAGCGTTCTCCTACGGAGAGATGAGGGACAAATCCTTAGATGAACAAGACTGGGGAGTCTTGTCACCGAAGGTACTCCATTATATATACTATCAGGTACAATGCACGGACCATGCCTTAAGGGCCAGTACTAGCTATCTATGGCTATATGAGAGTCCATGAGGTAGACAGGCATATCACGGAGATTAATAGATAAAGCCCATGAGGCAAACAACGTGGTGTGGCAGAATGGAAGGCCAGGGACCGTGAGAAGATGGAAGAGAGCCACGTACCGCAAGGTGTGGCAGATCTATAGATAGATGAAAGGAAGATCGAGATGCAATCGAGATCTATCAAGATACAAGATGCTATCGCCGATAAGATCCATAGCCGAGGAAGATCTGAAGGGCTAGAATCAGGAACTCTATAATAATGTCAATAGATACAAACAAGGGAACTCGCACGATAGTTGTCACATGATGACTAGCGTCTAGCTGTCATGTGACCGAAGGGAAGCGCTGGGATAAGCGCACGGCTATACGAGGGAAGGGGTTAAGACCCAATGTAGAACCCTAGATTAGGGGCAAGGTAGGTCACGACCGAGGTTCGCAACAGATTTGCTACAAAAAACATAAAATCACAGTCTATTTCTCCATTCACTCCTATGTCTTACCATGCATACCCTCCTGTACTCATTCCATTTCATCTGTGCACTGAGACTACATGCCTATTCTTACTAATAGACCATCTCCTCTACAATATTGCCATAACCTAAAAAGATCACTGGAAAGAATAGATGTTGGCAGACAATCAATGAAGAAAGGTTGGGTGGAACTCTGCACATATCTAGTTTATGCTTATTACTATTCCCAATTGTGCTTACCATTTTCTTTTATTTTCACTCTTATTTTTTCCCTCTTTTCTTTTTCTTTTTTCAACCAGAAACATACATTTGCATTCAATAATTCTACAAAAGCTAGATGGATGGACTATGCTATATTACTCACAAAGATCCAGGAGCTCCAATATGAGCTGATTTTCATTGAGCTGAGCAGGCATCTGCTTATGCTTAATGTTGAGCATGTGAAGGCTCACCCAGATTGATCTGGAAGAGACACATATGAAGTGCATTCATCTCCTGACCAATCTGGTCATGCTCCTTGTAGAACATTGCCTGGTCCATGCCCCTTTTCACCACTATCCTCTCCTTGCCCTTGTCCTTTGCCTTGACTAGCACCTTCTCCTTGTCATCATCATTGAGGTCGATCAGCAATAGCATCCTCTTGCTGGATGCTGCCTTTGTGGCTGCCCTCACTGGTTTTATTCCTGGATGGCCATTAGTCTGAAGCTACTATGCACAACTCTGACTTACCTTTTGTCACTGGAATGACCACCTCTACCTGTGCCCACCTCCTTAGCCCATGCTGATCAGATGCCCAGCTGCACCTACTCTTCACATTAGCAAATCACAATGGTCTCTAGAGAGCTAGACAGGATTGCATAGTGCCACATAGTCCCATAGTTCCTTAGCAAGGTCCAGGCTGAACAGTGCTATGGAGTAAGCTAGTTGCTATGGAGTGCTATAGAGTAGCCTAGTTGCTATGGCTCTATGGAGCTAGGGGTCTTTAAATTGCTATGGATTGCTATGGCTTATATAACCTTGCTATGAAATGCTATGGATTACTATGGAACTATAAATAGCTATGAAAATCTATCAGAATTCTAAGAATTTTTGGAAATAGAAAACAACTTTGAAACTTTCTAATTATTTGATGGTAATTTCAAACTTGATATTGTACTAAACTGGTAAAGTACAACTAAATAAGTAAGATACCAGTGACTCTAACCACATACTAACTATTACCATCATCATAACCATCTATAAAAAATAAAGCACAAAAAAGAAAGTGAGTAATACTAAGTCACACTTTAAATGTATAAATTTACTGAACATCAAATAAATAGGAACTGATGAGTAGTAGAGAAAGGTGGTATAGGGATATGGTATAATATGTAATTGTAGTATGTAGAATATAGAATGTAGTGTATAATGAGTAGAGATGATATAAATCAAGAAAAAAAAGGCTGTGGGAAAAAAACTCGCAAGTGTATTGTTTATATAATGTGGTGGTACAAATAGAGAGAAATAACCATATATGGAATCCATACTTGTGCGCTTTTTTGAGAATCAAGTGTGGGAACTTCAACTTACATCAGCATTCACTTTTCAAAACTACCAAGTCTTTGCTACACTTTTATTCAACTAATCAAGCACAATACAAACAAGCACACTAGCCAAATCTAACATAGTAGAAATTCTTACCAGATACTAACCAAGCATAACCAGGCACACCAACCAGATCTAACAAAGCATAAATCCTAACCAGACATTAACCAAATATAACTGGATACATTAATCAAATCTAACATAATAGAGATATCCCAACCAGACACTAACAAAGCACAATCAAGTGCACTAACCAGACCTAACAAAGCAAGAATCCTAACCAGACTTAACATTGTAGGAATCTTAACCAGACACTAATCAAGTATAACCAAGTACACTAACCAAATCTAATAAAGCAGGAATCCTAACCAGATCTCACGTAGTAGAGATTCTAACCAGATACTCACCAAGTATAATCAGAGACACTAACCAGACCCAACAAAGCAGGAATCCTAACCAAATACTAACAAAACATTACTATGTAATTAAATGACTCTTTTGAAAAACATTTTATAGTAGCTTACAAGAGACATTTAGTACTTAATAATTGCTGTTGCTTTGTTAGTATTTGGTTAGGACTTTTATTATGTTAAGTCTGGTTAGGATTCCTGCTTTGTTAAGTCTGATTAGTATGCTTGATTATACATGATTAGTGTCTGATTAGAATTCCTACTATGTTAGATTTGATTAGAATTCCTGCTTTATTAGATCTGGTTGAATTTCTCCTTTGTTGGATTTGGTTAGTATGCCAGGGTATGCTTGATTAGTGCCTGGTTAGGATTCCTTCTTTATTAAGTCTGGTTAGTGTATATCTAGTTAAGCTTACTTGGTATTTGATTAGAATTTCTACTATATGTTAAATCTGGTTAGGATTCCTGCTTTATTAGGTTTGGTTAATATGCATGCCAGTGGTTATGCTTGGTTAGTATCAGGTTAGAATTCCTACTATGTTAGGTCTGGTTAGTATATCTGATTGTAGCTTGTTAAAATCTAGTTAGGATCTCTTCTATGTTAGATCTGGTTAGTATGCTTGATTATGCTTGATTAGTTGTTTGATTAAAATTCTAATATATCAGGTCTGGTTAGTGTACCTGATTATATACTTGGTTAACATTTGGTTAGTGTAAATGATTACTACTACTCTACTAGTATCTTGCTAGAGTGCTAGAATGCTATGGAAAGCTAGGATGCTTTGATGCTTTGATGCTTTGATGCTATGGACTTCTAGGAAGCTAGGAAGCTATATGCTACTATGGATTGCTATGGATCATTATCTATATTGGCAATTTACACCTCCATATTGCTAGAGTGCTATAGAGCTATGTACTTCTATGGGATGCTTTGGATTGCCATGAACAAAAGCTATGCATTGGTGATTTGCTGATGCAGCCAGTTGTAGTGGGTGCATGCTGCACCCTTCATAACCCACCACTTTGCCATCATCCTGGCCTTCTTATACAATTCATAGAGCTTGGAGAAGCCCCCTTCTTGGATAGGAGCAGATGGAACCACCTTCTTCTTCAGTACTGGAGCACTATCCTTGTCTTCTTTATTGTTGTCCTTGTATGCCTGATGACAAACCTTTAGCCCATCAGTCAACTAGACATCACTAACTATGTATCTTCAGTGCTGATGATGCCATCAACTGTGCATCTGATAATTCTGTGCCTTTCTCTACTGCTAGCACTGCCATCTCGTCCTGCTCCTCCCTCTCCAGAGCATGCCTTACCTCCTCTGTGTCCATTGCTGTCCCCTACATCAAGGACTCCATCTCTACCTCCTCCTTTGTCTGCACTGCTGTAGCTTACTTCCATGCCTTCCACTCCCACTGGACCTTCTTCACCTCTCCAATGAGAGGCAGCATTGACTCTTCAATGTTGGTGTCTAGCTGGGATGCCAACATGGCCCTTTGAGTGGATCTAGGGCATCTTGGGACTAGTTAGCCTACTGCCACAACTGATACAAGTCTGACCACTTACCATCATGTTCCTGAACCTTCTCCACCAGGTGACCTTCTCCTCTTCAAGTTTGTCCTTGTTGTCTGGGATGCACCACACCTCTGCCTTGGTGCACTTTACCACTGTCTTGAAGTTGGACCAGATTGTTTTATGATAGATGTCACCAGTTGCCACCTGCACATGGAATCTGTCAGCATGAGAAAGGGTAGACATGATGAAAAAGATGGAGAAAGGAAGAAAAAAGAGATATGGAACAATGAGCCAAGACAACAAGTTTATACCATCTACTGACCACAAGTTTGAACTCTGCCACATTGTGCTGACATAAGTGCATGGACTTGACTAGAGATAGTCAATTGCTAAGTTCCCCACAGATGTAGAGACTCAAGCATCTCTACATTGGTATGCCCTCATTTGGACATATTTCACACCCCTCCTACTTGTTCACTACCTTCTCTAAATGCTCTATACCTTGCCTGGTCTCCTTTGTGCAAGACAAGTCATACATTAGCATGCCAGACCTTTGGTCAAATACCAGTCTGTATACATTTGGGATGGAGCAGTTTCATTCAACTCTATTCACATGTTTCCTGTTCATATTAATTCTTTTGGACTTATACATTTCAGTTGTTATGCTTCCAACCTCCCCTTTTTTGCTTATAATAAGTATAACCAACCCAATCTGGATCTTGGACATTTTTGTTTTACTACTGCTGTTCTCAGGAACCAGTTTCATTTCTGACAAACTTTATTTTGATCCTGTTTTTGTCCTTATGAATGCATTTCATATGACTTCTCCTTAGTTTAAGTCCCAGAAATGCCCAGACTATAAAAAGTTGTAACTAGACTTATAAGAAGGAGCTTCTGTTTTGCTCACATTCATTCTTGAACGCACAATGCCAACCACCATTACTGTTAATGTCTACCACTACCATCTACTTCTTTGATGACCATTTGATGACTCATCTACTACACTAACTTATATTGGTCTACCAGAAGTGCTTAGTCTTGCTCTCATCCAGACCAGACTAGTGCCAAACTATTGGGAACTTTGATTCAGACCTTTTCTATCTTCTCTGTCCCTCATTTAGAGTCCCTTTAGGGAATGGACCTATTGCCTTCCCCATTACTTCTGAGCCTTGATCTAGGGGATATTTCCTTCAAGACCCTCTCTAGGCTAGTTTCTATCTTTACAATGGATCTGGATACCAGCTCTGCTTTGCATCATATCTGTGTAGAAGATGGATCAATCGAGTGGCCAAGCAAGTTTTCATTGGTGTTGAGCAGGATCCCATTTTGGTAATCATCCTGGACACAGCAATATGGCTCTAAAACAAGGATGTTAGGCCTGATCACTTTTTCAATGTCAAAGTGGGCCAGTTTCATTGGCTTGAAGGGGGGATGCAAGACCAATGACTGGCATCACATCAAGATGTCAAACTGAAAAGCAGATTGATTCAAAGTTCATTCAGCAAATGATTCAGATGACTTGACTGTCTTGCCTATGTGCACTGACAATTGAACATTGATCTCAACATGACAGTCATATTCCCACTAGCACATGCACACATATCCTATGAAAAGAAAAGCCTCAAGACTTCCTTGTTTACTCAGTTGCCATGCTCCCCATCTAGAGCCCCCTCAAGCAGCTTCAATACCATACTCACTGATCTCCATGAAGACTGAAATCTCATACCAGCATGCCTATCAAAGACACTGTGTTCAACCATCCCATGTTAGTGCATTGAAAACAACACATCCATATTTATACATAACTGGGATCATCCCACTACTGAGCATCCTTCTGAATTTGATCCATGGTGTGTGCAGCAGGCCCAGGAGTCTGTCATCAACAAACTAGCTCTTTCATTCCAGGATTCCAAAGAGTTCTAGAGTTTCAGTCCAGCTTTCCAGAATTCCAGATAGCTCAGATCAATCCAGACTTTCAGCAATTCACATAATATTAATATTTGCAACTAAGTAAATATAGATATACAAATAGAGCTAAATATAAATAAGACAACATTATAAATATAAAAAACACAATAGTACTAACCAAATACAACAATCTTAACCAAACACAACAATCCTAACCAAATATAATATTACAGTGACTCCAAAAAGCGTTCCAATCCCTAACTCCAAACTGGGGCGCAAAGCGCCCTGCAATCACTCGTGGGAATTTCACTTAGCTTTGGTGGAGACACATAATGTACAAACCCCTGGCTACAAATTATGTCACTAGGTCATGTGACCCAGGTCAGGGGCTATTGAGA
>JBBPMT010000374.1:3422-17116 GCA_038090455.1 Garcileccinum viscosum
ACAAGACGATGGCCTGAGTGTGATTAGATAACATTGCAAGCGACGGCAAAAACGACAACCAGCTCGATAACCAGGTGGTAAGGAATTCCTCCTTGCCACTGCTAAAGCCAAACCTCTACCAACATCGGTACAATAACGATCGTCCCCTGCCTCACATGTAGAGTCGAGCACGTTGCTTGACCATTAGCCAGGCACGTACTAATACGATGCAGTAGATGAAAATATTACAATAGTATCATTCCTCTTTCGTCTCTGGCGAGCAGCAACACAACCACTTGGGAAACATGATCGAAAGCTTGACATTCCCTGATTCTTCCTGATGCTCGCTGTGAGTATCGCAATCCATGCTCAAGGAAAGTGCACGCACGGTTACGTGAATCCTTTGAGTCGAGCGTTGACCTGTATCTTTTGCGTGTCGTGCCTTATACAACATGAGCTCCTACGATGTGATCGATGCCAATGAACACACCTCGCTCACTGGCTTCGGAGATCGTCCAGTACTAGCGCTGTTGCCATTATCGTCCACACCTGACGGAAGAGGTATCGCGTTCGATGGTCCTGGTTTCGGAGGACGACCTCTACCCACGCGAAGTCTGGCTTTCGGTTTCTTCTGCAAAGAACGATAAATGACAGCATATGGGGGAACGAATCTAAGGACCTACTGGTCGTGGAAACTTTGTGACCGTTCGCTGAAATGACAGTTGTAACGAAGTATGTCTATTAGCTATGCGAGGAATACTCACTGCTCGACGGCGACCTTCCGCCATTGTTGAAAACATAATGTTTGACCCACCCACATTCCGAGTTAAGGGAGATCGATGGCTTGTGGAGTGGCCAAGCTCAACGACCTCAGGTTTTTTGGTGATCCTCTTCCACCTGTCTATGATTCGAAAGAATCGAGACGGCTGTGCGCTCTCGTTAAGCTTCTCTGAGTGTACCTCTGGAGTTTTCGGATGGATCTCTCGAACGGAGGTCACGAGGTCGACTGCGAGCTGCGATTGGGACTGGGATGAGATAGGTGGTGGTGCATGGTCCTCATCATTGGCAGACTGCGCCAGTGAGGGTGCCTTCCATAGTGTCAACACGGTAGCAAAGCCAGAATGAATTGATCACGAACCTCGTCGTAGTTGAACTGATCGTCATCTGCGGGCGTTGTGGGTGCGAGTTCGACCTGAGACATGAGAACATGTTTCGATCATGGAAGAAATAAGCTTGCACCTCGAGCAAGTCAGCATTGTCGCTAGACTGGATACATTAAACAGATTTCAGCGCGGTAGGTTCAGATAACAATGTTTCAAAATGCATATACGCACATCCTTCAGTGGTGATAGGATATTGCGCAGATTGCGAACCGTGACTGTTTTGTCACCCGCAGCCACCATATCGTAGCTTTCCGAGATGGCCATGGACCAGACGGGATGAGGGTAATCGATGACAGGACCAATTTGCTGATGTGTTGTAGTGTCCCAGAAAGAGACCGATGAGTCGGCAGAAACTGCCACACACGCGTCGTCGCATGCCAGTGTGATGCAACTTGGATCGTTATCACTGTGAGTAGACCATTGAGAAATCATTGTCGTGGAGGACACATCAAGGCAGCGGACATTCCCATCGTCGGACAAGGCAAATACTTGTGTTGCATCTCCCGTCCAAGAGAGGGATGTGTTGAATGATGCGGAGTAGACTTGGATTGGAAAGTCGACGAGGAGGGTGCCATCGAGACTGTCGTAAATCCGGACAGACTCCCATTCGTACGTGGCAGTCGCGATTAATTCGCCATTCGGAGAGAACTTGACCGTGACCAAGTCGTTGTCGTGTCCCAAGGGCCCAAGCAGTCGCTCCCGCGTGGGAAGCAACCAGACGCTGACCGTCCAGTCATTCGATCCCGTCGCGATTTGTGTCCCGTCGACAGAGATGTCCACTGCACAGATTGGATAGTCGTGTGCTGTGAACTCGCTCGCCTTTTCAAAGGTCGTCGAATCCAACACCACGACTTGACCACCCTCTGTCCCAGCAACGACCCACTTGCCGTCTCGCGACACGACAAGATCGTACACAGTACTTCCAGCATCCATTGGCATCCCTACCTCCATGCTATCTTCCATTCGCCATCGCCGAATCTTCCCTTCCGCGTCGCCGCTCACGACCTCTTTCCCGCCAGCGAGGAACGCGACCAAATGCACCCGAACCGGATGATTGATTTTGAACGCATTGGCGTCACCCTCGTCAACGGTGACAACACGAGGGGAGGGTCCATCCGCGTCGTAGCTCATTTCTCGCTCCCCACCAAGAATGGCTCCGTTTTCATCGCTTTTGATGGACATGAGGTTCGTTGATATTCTCCCTACTAGCCATGTCTCGTTATTGTCGTCAATCAGATTTCCTGTAAACTTTCTCACCGCTCTCGTTCTTGTGCTTTAAGCGTCTCTTGGACGGTGTATTGGGTTGGAGTCAGCGCCGGGCGTGGAGAGGAACCTATCCCGGGCGCGCCAACAGGCTGTGCGACTCTTGGCGCTTGCTTCTGCCCACTGGCACGTACACCCTTCGCCTTCCGCTCGGACTGTCCACAACAACCGTTTGTGTCGTCAAGTCTAAATTTACTGCCCAGGACCTACTGGTCTTATCGTTCATATGACTCAAGCGCCTCAGGCTGCGTGTCTTAAATATCGCACTGCCTTCGCAGGCAATCTCGACCTGTCACTATGAGCAAGTTCGCCGAACAAGACGAAGCCCGCCACACCCTCTTCTTTTCACACTGCTTCGCGCACTCCAGACTTGCCAACCTGCCGCAGCGACGTCTTCAACCTGAACGGTTCGCAGACCCCCCTCCTTCCTCCCTCCACCCCGTCGACCCGTTCAGGTGCTCACGCTCCGAACGTTCGACGACGCCTCTCTGTAATTACTCTCAGCGTGTTTACCTACCAAGTACCGCTTCAAGTCCTACCGAGCGTCTCAAATGATTACGACCATCGACTCACGTTTACCGCGTTCGAGTCAGCTTGGTATTCTGATCGATGTGCGTCATGACTCTTCATGCGAGGCTACCATTTCCTTCGGATAGGACAATGGAAACAAGACCAGATCGGAGACACGATAGTTCAATCAAGTTGTCATGCTGAGGCGATCCAAGGAAGTCGCTTAAGCGGGGACTCTGAGCGATATCCAGAGGTCGCCTGATGGAAAGACTCAACCGTTCGCACTGGTTCCGTCATAGATTTCTCACTGGTCTGTATTTCCTATTAAATCGCGCATGGTGCAAGTCCGGTGGTTCTACTGATAGCAAACGCAAAAAAAAAATAGATACCCAGCAAGGCGGTACACTGGAAACGTCGGTGCTACTAACTTAGCGTACCGATACGACATAGTACATAAAAATATTTCAATAGTATCACTCCTCTTTCGTCTCTGGTGAGCAGCAACACAACCACTTGGGAAACATGATCGAAAGCTTAACATTCCCTGATTCTTCCTAATGCTCGCTGTGGGTTTCGTAGCCCATGCTCAAGGAAAGTGTACGCACGGTGAAATGAATCCTTTGGGTAGAGCGCTGACCTGGATCTTTTGCTTGTTGTGCCTTATATGACATGAGTCCCTACGATGTGATCGATGCCAACAGACCTCCGGCGGTAGCGCCCCTACCGTTACTGTCCGCAGCTGACGGAAGAGGCACCTTACTCGATGGCCCTGTATTCGAAGGACGACCTTTGGGTGCACGAGGTCCAGCTTTCGACTTCTTCTGCAAGGAAAAATGAGCGATGATGGCATTGGGAGGCCCAATGAGCAAATTTGGACACCTACCCGTTCCCCAACCCTTCTAACTGTTCGCTAGAATGATAGTTTAGACAAAGCAGGTTCACTTCAAGGAACACTTGCAGGTTGGCCGCGACCTTCCGCCATTGTCGAAGGTAGCTTGATCGATGGATCCAGATTTCCTGTTGTCCCAGATCGATTGCTCACAAGGTGATGAAGTTCAGGAACCGCAAATTTTCTGGTGCCCTTCTTCCAGCTGTCTACGATCCAAAGGAATCGAGATGACAGCGCACTCTTGTTGAGCTTCTTTGAGTGTACCTCTGGGATTTCCAAATGGATCTCTGGCGTGGAAGTCAAGATGTCAACTGCAGGATGCGATGTGGATTGGGATGAGATAGGCGGTGGCCTGTGGTCCTGGTCACTGACGGATGGTTCCAGTGAGGTGCCTTCCATAGCATCAATACAGTATTAAGATCGAAATGAATGGATCGCAAACCTCGTCGTAGTTGAACTGATCATCGTCCACGGGCATTGTGGGTGGGAGTTCGACCTGCGGCTTATGAGGACATCTTTCGATCAGGAAAGAGATAAGCCTGCACCTCGAGCAAGTCAATATTGTTTCTGTTGAATTCTACGTTTACCATCCTACTTAGCCGGTACCGCACGTGCCATTCGGTATTTTAGTCCGTTTCATTCCCACGGACACCTCAGTCTCGTTTACCACGACGACTGAGTCTTTACGTTTCCGTCCAGACGCTTTCACGTCCAAACGTATCAGTTTCCCGACTGGATACAATGGATTTCAGTACGGTACACACAGATAACAATGTTTCAAAAATGTATATACGTACATCCTTTGGGGGTAGTAAGATATCTTGTAGATTGCGGATCGTGATTGTTCTGTCACCCGCAGCCACCATATCGTAGTTTTCCGAGATGGCCATGGACCAGACCAGATGAGGGTAGTCAATTACAGGTCCAATTTGGTGATGTGTTGTAGTGTCCCAGAATGAGACCGATGAATTGGCAACGAGTGCCACGCATGCGTCGTCGCACGCTAGTGTGATGCAGTTTGGATTGATGTCACTGTGAGTAGGCCATTGAGAGAGCGTCGTCCCGGACGACACGTCGAGACAATGAACGTCCCCATCGTCGGACAAGGCAAACAATTTCTTTCCATCTCCTGTCCAAGCGAGGGACGTGTTCCATACTGAATAGACTTTGATTGGAAAGTCAACGAGGAGGGTGCCATCGAGACTATCGTAGATCCGGACGGACTCGCATTCATACGTGGCAGTTGCGACGAATTTGCCGTTCAGAGAGAATTTGACCGTAACCAAGTCGTTGTCGTCTTCCAAAGGCCCAAGCAGTCGCTCCCACGTGGAAAACGGCCAGACACTGACTGTCTTGTCATACGATCCCGTCGCGATCTTTGTCCCATCGGCAGCCTGAGAGATGTCCACCGCATAGATCCCATCGTCATGTGCTGTGAATTCGCTCGCCTTTTCAAAGGTCGTCGAATCCAACGCCACAACTTGACCACTCTCCGTCCCAGCTACGATCCATTTACCGTCACCTGACACGACAAGATCGAACACGGCGCTTCCAGCATCCATTGGCACCCCCACCTCTATGCCATCTCCCGCTCGCCATCGTCGAATCTTCTCTTCCACGTCATCGCTCACGACCTCCTTCCCGCCAGCCAGAATCGCGGCCGAATACACCTCACTCGGATGATCGATTCTGACCGCATCTGCGTCCCCCTCGTCAACCGTGACAATACGGGGGAAGGGTCCATCCGTGTCGTCGCTCATTTCTGGGTCTCCATCAAGGATGGCCTCGTTTTCATCGCTTTTGATGGACATTGGTCTCTGGTACAGCTAAAGGTTCGTCGACTTTCTCCCTGACCAACCATGTCTCGTTAACGTCGTCAATGAGATATCTTGTCAGCTTTCTCACCGCTCTCGTTCTACTTTAAGGGTGGTCAGCGCCGAGTAGTAGAGAAGAACTCGTTCCGTGTGTCCTTTAAACTCGCCAGGCTGTGCCACTCTGGGCGCTTGCTTCGGTCCACGTGCACGCTTCAAAGCTTCATTCAACCTTCGGCTGAGATCATTACAGCAAGATTGGCTTCTAGAGTGTTGTCCACTGGCAGTCTAGATTTGGGAGCTACACAACAGCACCACTAATCCTCCTATAGATTTGACAAGCGGCGAGGAATTTACAAAGGCAGGCAACTATCGGCACGACAAGCCTGGTGGTGCCAAGGACATGCTGGAAACCAACCTCGCTCTCCGCAATGCTCGGGCAATCTGGAGCCGTGACCGCGAGTATGGTAATATACCTGATATAGTCGAGGCCACACCGTCCAAGTACATCGTATTATATGTGGGACGCGATCGGTGGTTCATTTTGGTACATTGACGTCCCAGGGATAGACGAGATTCCGGAAAACATAAACAAGTCTGACTGCGAGAATTGCCAGTAGAGAGGTCAAGTCATTGGCCCAACAGCAACCTGAAGATGGGAAGCATACGATAGTGTGCACTGGTGGGTGACATTGCCACGTAGCAATAAAGTTCCTTGACCATCTTACGATCTCGTGTTTTGAATGTGAAGCCAATGTTTGCTGAACAACATGATCCGAATCATGTGTATGTTCTGCAACGTTCGGACTCACAACCCGCTCAGGGAATTTCGAGTTTTATCGATTCATTAACCAATGGCTTTCCCGAGGCCACCATAACCTGTCGGAAGTGAGTAATTGCTGACTACCTGCAAGGACTTTTGCTCGAGGAGCCTCCTCCGCTTTCCAGACGAAGATGCTTGACGAACTCCCCTCAAGCGTTGAGTGAACCTGCACGCTCGAGCAGGGCAGAGTTGGCGGGGTCAAACAGATTGCCACCGCAGTTCAATAATGTCCTACCATTATCCTGTCGTGTACTATATTGCTATGAGTCGTTACTGACACCTCGCACGCTTGAAGCAGTAGTTTGGCAAACCTTTAACGCATGGTTTCGACTCGCAGCAAATCCGAATCGATCTCAATACCCCTTGTTTTCAAAAAGAAAGTAAAACAATGAATCTGGCGAGCACTAAGTCTACATCGCCTGCGATTTTACAAAAACATAAGATGACACAGGAGTTAATGGAATTTCATCAAAAGCAGCAACAGCATCAAACATGTTAGATCCGCGTGCATTTTTTTTTCAGTCGCTCTGACCGCTGGATCGGCTACGGTCGGTGCTCACGGACATCGAGGACCCGGCAGACCTCGAGCGCGAGCGAGAACGTCCGTTGTCATACCGGTCACGATCACGACGTGGGGTCGGGGAACGTGAACGGCGTGGAGGCGGAGAGACAGAACGTTCCACCTCGCGGCGAGGAGAGGACGAATATGAGCGGCGTGGGGGCGGAGAGACAGAGCGCTCCGGCTCACGGCGAGGGGGTGAGTACGAGCGGCGCGTAGATGAGGATACAGAACGATCCGCCGCACGACGAGGTGGCGAATAGGAACGACGCGAGGGTGGCGAAACCGAGCGCTCTATCTCACGACGCGGAGGGGGTGAATGTGAGCGGCGGGGGGGTGGAGACACACGACGGTCACGGCCTCGCTCACGACGAGGAGGTGAATACGAGCGGCGTGAGGGTGGAGACACAGAGCGCTGCGGTGCGCGACGAGGCGGAGGCGACCGCCTACGCGAATATACAGGTGAATGCGGGCGACGACGGCGTGCGTGATCAGGCGACCTAGACCGCGAACGTGTGGGCTGATACGCCGATTCGCGACGACGAGGTGGGGACGGCCTTCTGTACGAGTCGCGTCCTCCCCTTTCCCTTTCTCGATGGGGTGGGACGGGCGGCGGCGGCATCCTTTCCCTTCTCTTCGACTCTTCCGCTTCGCGCTCTCGCCTAATTCGATCCTCCTCCCTCCTCCTCAACCGATCCCGCTCACGCTTCTCAGCCTCCCATCGCTGACGTTGTTCCTGCATCTTCGTGCGTTCTTCTTCCCGCTTCCTTTCACGCTCCTCGCGCTCAATCAGCCGCGTCCGCTTATTTTCTTCCTGCTTCTCGCGATCAAAGGCCTCGCCTTCAGTGTAGTCCCTGCGCGTGCCGAGCGCACGAGCCATCTTGTCCAACTCGGCTTTCTTGGCGACAGCGATGCCATGCGTATCGGATGGCTTTAGGTTTTTGGCAGAAGTGGAGAGTGAGGCAAGGTCTGCCAGCAGCTCTTCGCGCAAAGCAGCCACTTTGACTTCGATCTCCGATTCTTCAAGTCTGTCCAGGCAAAAAAAAAAGAGATAAGAAACATCAGTCAGCGGCAGTTGCGACGACGAGAGTTATTAGTGGTGCGGTGGGTGATGAATGGAAGAAAGCTGAATCTCACTCATCGTCCTCGAGTTTCAACTGCAGCTCAAGACATTTGACCTCCACTTGTCGCTTTCGTTCGTGCTCTAAAATTGCTGCATCCGGTTCCCTGTGTTTAGGAGGGGCGACGTCCCACGCCGCTGCACGCTCGGCGGCGGTTTCATGCGTCCGGAGGATTGCCATATTGCGTTGGACGTAGCCATTCGTACCACTGGTTAAAATTTATAAAAAAGAAACATGAGACACTCGAGCACAATGCGTGCCAATGGGGGGCGTTGGAACGTACCTCCCGCGGGGAGTTGTCAATCCGATGCCGTTGTACATCGTGGTTGAGTCGATAGTTGAGTTGTCGCTGACTAAGGTGGAGCGGCGGAGTAAATTGCCGAGTACTAATATTTACAGCCATACAGAAACAACGAATTCCTGTTTCTCTTTCTTGCCTCAGACCATTCTGAAATGTACACAAAAACGTGGAAGATGAAATTGAAGATCGTAGAGACAATGTACGTTCTCGCCACCGCGATGATCTCATCGTTCAAGTTAATGCCCGCTCGAAAAGCTGGGACACGACAAGAGTGCAGCTCGCGCACCTTGAGTTGACGACAACTATGGCACACTGCGTCTTGAAATACCATCGGCGCGTTCCTGGATTTCTCAGGACCCTTGAGAGTACCCTCGCCGGTTCATTGACTGAAGTATTCAGAGGCTAACCAAGTTGTCGTCCGTCAAGATAGATGTGCTGGAGGTCGAATCCGTAAATGTTGGGAGGTTGTAATATCGGGCTAACACACTGAAGTGATCGTCAGGTGAGGTGAGGCCGCACGTCTCCCGAATGCGCAGCGTCTAGGACTCTTACACGCAACAATGCTCAGGTGTTGGGTCCGTCGACCCAGTAAGGGATATACGGATAAAGAGCGTGTCAACATCATATAAGCCAGTCGTGCGCACGTAGACAAGCTCAAGCATAGATCCTGTTTAACCTTCTTGGTGATGGTTTCCAGAGTCTCTCATTGCTGGTTCGTCGTGGGTGATTGTTAGAACCCTGATCTCTCCATCTCCGATTCGATAACCCGTTATCATTAATGCATTGCTGTTCACCGACAATGATGCTGCGTCCAACGGAACCCATGGAGTGTCCTTGACGAGTAACTTACAATAGCTTTGTGGCAAGTTTTTGAGGTTATACCCGTTGATGTAGGTCGTGATTGGTCTGCTCATTCACGAACCCTGATCAATTACCATCACAGGTTGCAGAGAGCATTCGAATGCGATCAATCACAAGAACAAGACACATCACATACAAAGTTCGTCGTTCGAGCGGACGGCGAGTTACATACCTTATGGGTCCTATGTCGAGTTTCAGTCTGCAGGAGCGTGTTCAGGAGTCAGAAAAACTCTAGGATTGATATAGAAGGCGAACGAACTGGTACAGCGACTGGGATCACGACGCGATCCAATGATTGATTGAGGTGGGCAGAATATATCTGGGGCGTCGTTGATGCTGTCTTGGAAACCATCTTTTCAGGTATTTGCAACACATCTGTTGTCCATTCCGAGACGAGTCCTACTCCAATATCTTCCGTGAAGGAGAGAGGGACCGTTCGTACGTCCAGCGATCGGAAACAGGCGTCATTAATCCATCCACAGGAAGCTTTGAGAAGAGCAGGACGAGTCCTTAGGAACTCCTGTCGCTAGGAATGTGTCCAGACATCGTATGGTTTGTTGTATGATTGACGAGATCCAGTAGGTGTCCAAGAAAGTATTGTGTTCATACGAATCGACAGATTCGGAAAAAGTGGTGAACAATATATGTCAGCATACAACTATAACTATCTTCCAGTTGAACAGCGCCTGTGGTCCAGGTACTCCGTCATGACGCATCTCTTCACAGCAGGCGATACACATCAGACAAATCCAGCAAAAAAGCGGTTGATATTTTCATTCTTCCGGAATTCTTGGATTACGTATTGGTGGTTAGGTGGGGGGCCATCATCGAATGCGTCCACAAATGATACATAGTGATTCGTATGTGTTTCTCGGCATTATTGGACATGAGCTGAGAGCTGTAAAGTGCGGAAATTGTACAATAGCCAACCCGTCATCTTGGAGACCTGCCAAAGACTGGGTTTTCCACAATGATTCACTTCGACCAGTTCGCCGCACATTCTTCTTTCCTAATACGAAGACGAGACAAACCTAGAATCTTCGCACGAGACCTGATACGTAGGAATTGGCGAATCTCTGTATTGTTTTCTGAAACAAAGGAAACCGCAGAGAATTCAACATCGCTTTCTTCCCACAAATGGTTATAGAGTGGATGGCTGACACAAATTAAACTGAACTAAACCGGGCGGAGCCGATCATCGCTGTCTCTCCATCTCCACCTTCTGTTAAGTATGCAGCCCAAAGCATACGTCGATGTCTTGATCATCGGAGCTGGCCCTGCCGGACTGATGTGTGCCCATGCACTTGCAGTGGCGGGTGTGGGTGTGAGGATCATCGATAAGCGGTAGGTAACGTATTCAACATGGTTGGTCCATGTTAGTGAGCGTTTGGGCTCTAGCGTCTTACAGGCCGATGTCGGTCAGGCAGACGGTATTTCACCGAGGACAATCGAAGTGTTGCAGGTGCGCAGGGATAATATTTTCATCACGTATCCTACGATATCTACCTAAATAGAGCTATCGACTTGCTGAGCGCTTGATCCAAGAGGGACGACAGATTCACATGCGCGTATGTGGTCCATCTAGTACTGATAAAATATCCGGGTCTAACATGGTAGAACTGTTCAAGACACTCTACAAGTCTGGCCAGAACGGGGGGATCGAGGTATGTACCGAAGGAGTGACTCCCGGGTGTCTGATCACTAATCTGCAGGGCAATGAAGTGCATGGAACGCTCCCCCCTTGTGAGAGATCCAAGTGCACGCTATCCATTCATCGTATGATTCTTGCTGTCAATCCTCTCCTTAGGCTTGTATTGATTTTCTGGCGAGCGTCTAGATAACACTCAATCAGCCAGCAATAGAAGCCATCTTTATCGACTCTCTGAAGGACCACGGGTTAGAAATAGAGCGTCCAAAGCAACCCTCTGCTCTCGAGATTTCCCAGGATGTTGATGAATCATCAAGCTCGTTCTATCCAGTCAAGGTGAAGTGTAACTGGATCTCTTTTCTGTCAGTGCCTAACAATGACCACTTCAGGTTACGGTGAAGTGTCTAGATGCGATCGATGACGAGGGCAAGACAGAGATCATCCATGCGAAATACGTTGTTGGAGCGGACGGTGAGTCGTACATACCACTGATAGGTCGTGTTCCAACGTTCGATGCGCAGGAGCACATTCATGGGTCCGAAAGACTCTTGGAATTGAGATGGAGGGTGAACAAACTGGTATAGTGACATGATTTACTATAGATTTGCATTTCGCATCTGATTCAATCGAGCAGATTATATCTGGGGTGTTGTCGACGCAGTTTTGGAGACAGATTTTCCAGACATTCGCAACGCCACTATCATCTATTCTGAGAACGGATCTTGCTTAAACATTCCCCGCGAAGGAGACAAGAATCGTCTGTACATCCGGCTATCGGACATGGACGTCCTTGATCCGTTGACAAGGAGAGTTGACAAGAATAGGATAGATCCCGAGAAAATCCTCTCTGTGCGCATTTTCTAAGACATAAACGAGCTCTGTCGTATGATTGACGAGAGCTGGTAGGTAGCCAGGAAGATACTACACCCATACGAGTTGGCTTATCCGAAACAAATCGAATGGTGGACTATCTACATTGGTTTTTCCTTTTCACTTTGTTTGCTGACGACCATCTGAATCTATGAACTATCACATAGTTGGTCAACGTTTAGCAGCCAGTTACTCTGTCAAGAATCGCGTCTTCATTACCGGCGATGCATGTCATACCCATTCGCCCAAAGCTGGTAAGATGTTTCATTCTGCGTTTTGCATCCGGGACCACAATTTCGTGACTTAGGTCAAGGTATGAATGCGGCCATAAATGACAGTCACAATCTTGGTATGCACCTCCTTTCGTCACTGTGCATGGACTTAAAGTTGAACAGCATGGAAACTTGTACAAGTGCTCAGAGGATGGTCCAGTTCGTCACTGCTGAAGACTGTAGGTTCTATTGTGACACCTCCCATTATTCGATCTACTGCACTTCTTTTTCTAGTACGAAGACGAACGCAGAAAATTTGCACAAGACCTTATAAATATGGATAGGGTTATTTCTAATTTGGTTTCTGAAAGGGCGGGGGCAGAGGGGAATGCAGACGATCTGTCTCCGGAGATCTCACGGTTAGTGTTTCGTGTATAGCGCGCTGGATGGTGGCTGAAACATGTTCGACAGTGCGTTTCGAGCATACCATTCGTTCATCATAGGTTTCAACATTCAGTATTCCACGTCTGTGATCGTGGATCCAAAATACCAAAACTGCGCAGAGAATCTCGTGATTGGACAACGAATGCCCCCGCAGATATTTGTTCGTGCTGCTGACATCCACCCGATCGATATACAGGACCTTCTCCCAGCAGACATTCGGTTCAAAATGCTATTCTTCGTGGGGAACCTAACCCCGAATCGGATTGCTGAGCTGAATTCTCTCGCAGAGGAAATGAGCAAGCCTTCGAGCTTCTTCCATAAATACGGTCCCGATGGTTGCGGTTCGACTGCATTTGATATCGTCACGATCGTTGCAGGCAAGAAGGGTGACGTTAATTTCTTGACTCTTCCGTCATTCCTTCGTCCTCATTGGTCAAAGTAATCATCATTCTCCCTCTGCTCATCAGAATGTTAATCCTGTGTGTCCATTTCAGAGTACTTCTTGACGACACTGACACGACGGAGAAGTTTGGTGGAGGAGCGTACGTGAGGTTTGGAATTGATCCGAGTCGGATCACGGTCGTGGTTGTGCGGCCGGACGGATATGTGGGAACTGTTGTTTCCTCTACTGCCATCGGAGACCTTGAGCGTTACTTTGGTTCGTTCACGGTTTCGCGTGGACCAGATAATTCGTTGTGATACCACTCCAGAGACTACTGCTAGAAGGTCATGCGTACCGAGAATCACAAAACTGTAAAGTATCATATACGAGTTCATGCTGCATTTGTGGTATCCGCATCGACGGGATGTCAGGAATGATATTTTTCGACCACCGCTTGAGATGATGTAGAGGGTCCAGTGATTCGTGGTCCTCTATCATTTCGTAGATTGTTCAGCTACGTCCGCTAATATCGACTAGTAATCTAATCATGTACTCTGAGTCTTGTTATACTCTGCCCCCTTTCTCCGTCGGATGATCGATCTGAATCCGATGACTAATTGTCAATGTGTAGTCTGTAGAAGCATGCTCGTGGATCTGAAGAATAGGGATTGAGGTGGAAGAAGAACAAATTGGTCCGTGACCAGGATTACAACGTACTTGGATGTTTGATTGAAGCTGGAGCAGCATACCTACTCTCTATATATTCGCAATACATTTATCCTGAGAACGAGTCCTATTTCAATATTTTATGTGAGGGAGATAGGAATCGTTTGTATGTCCGGCTATAGCCTATCGGAA
>JBBPMT010000375.1:2124-13208 GCA_038090455.1 Garcileccinum viscosum
GGTGTTCCGGTAGTGAGAAGAACTGAAAGCACTAGGACTAAGTCGAGATGAATTGGATGAAAAGCACGGAAGCCAATGTATTCGATATTTATGTACCAGTATATTGAGAAATTTTATTTCATTTATTCCTGCATGTTACCTTGTGTGGACTTTTTGGAGGCGGGTAATCGACGATGTAAAAATCGTATAACCAATTTACCGGAACCCTGTGAGCACAACTTGGAATTCTAGAACCTAGAACCCCCACAGCTCACAATTCCACATACATATTTCCAAGAAAAAAATTTTCTCTTGCAATTTCGTATCTTTGATTGCACGTTCATGTTTGTCTTGTAATTTGTACACTCAGGTTTCGGAACCCCCCATAGATTATGGCTGAGGGGACCGTATGTCTATCTTTCTGGAAACAATTTATAGGTTATAAATTTCAATTATGCTTGTTTAATAATCCATTGCGTGCATACGCCAGTGCATGCACATGAGTCGCGTTGGGTCAGAACTACAGGGCAGTGCATGACAGAATCCCTTCTCCCCCCAAACACATCAATTAAGCTATCTTGGACAGACAGGCCCTTGCAATACAATTCAAAGAAAAATATATTGAATGTGTCTGAAATCGTTTCTGGATTCACAAACGGTGCCGCGAATCCAATGATGAAACACATTTTCAATCTAAGCACTGAGTGAATAATTCCGATCGCAGTACTCAAAGGACAAACATCACCTTTTCATTAACGTCTCCAAGTCCTTTCTACTTTCTTCTAGTTCAAATTTAGCTACTCCCCCTGTCTCAGTTATACTGTGTCTCCAGAGTGATCAACACCGGAATATTCTCTTCCGGCGGAACTCTGTCGAGTTTTACGGGGACCTCTTTTTGCAAGATTCACCTCATTCAAACATACCTGCAAAATAAAATTCGGAAAAGAATAGGTGTAAACTGAAAATTTTCTTACCAGACGCTCCAAAAGGTTTCCATAAAGTCCACTCAACGATACCTTTTCCGGAGTCCTTCCCAAGCCAACGATATCCACAACAAACTTGTAGTGCTCTCATATTTCAGAAGAACGACGCAGGTTCTTTGGATAAAATGGGATTATTACATTCCATCGGAAACCCTGCATTGTAGTATACTGTGTCCCTGAATTTTAGTGGCTTTCAATTTTAAAGAATATTATATCAGTCTAACTCTTCGGGAAAAGAAAGAGTATATTTAATGATGGAGGTGTGCATTATCTGGGTAGATATACCCTAGTAATGACCAGTCAGTATGTTGTATGGTAAGGTATAAGTCATGAGGTGTTCGGCTGTACCGTGTCCAACATCCTATGATGACTCAAAGTCCTGCGTCGACTTGATGGGGGTATTTCTCTCGATTGATAAATGTATAATGGCGTCAATCAGAGAAATGATACACACGATAATTCCACGTTCTCGCTAAGTAGCTGTCGCTTCCGGCCGCATATGCAAATTTCTAAATGGAGGTTGCCTGGGCAACCTCTCTGCTCTGCATACAGACTCTGAACTTTTCCAGTCTTCTGGAACTAATTTACGATGTAAGAGTTGAATTTTGTCTCCAAATCAGATCCAACCAGTGGAAATAGTGGAGCATTTCCTGCGATTTAATGCTTGACACAGTACATACGACAAGAGAACCATACAAAATAAATGAAACAACATTCTGAATCAAGGCTTGGACTCCTTTCCCTTCAAATGTGTAACCTCCACCTCCAAGTCAGAGATTCGAGACCTAAACTCCCTATTCTGGTCTTTTTCAGCAGTCCGCTTCTCCTCCATGTACGAAAAACGCTCATCCAACTTGGCGAAGAGATCCGTCATAGTCATCACATCAGAGTCATCCCGCCTTTCGTTCTTTTGCAACCCAGCCACCTTTCCTCGCCGACGCCAAATGGCAGGCACTCCTATTTTTTCCTTAGCGAAATAACTATGATATCTGGGTATTGCCTTTACTCACCTTGGACCTTGCAATGCGTTTTTTATCATGCCACGCCATACATGTTCGCTTCTGGTTCTGAATACCTAAAGACTACATGCAATCTGAGCCACGAGACTTGCATGCTTCGCATAGCTGTGATGAACTTAGTCAATTTTCATGTTTGAGGGTCAATCTTAGCTGACTCACATGGGCACGCAGATCTTCCAGTGCTTCCGCTTTGTCTTTACCTTTACCGCGGGGAGGGCTGCCACCTTCGTCCTAGGAACTGAAATACTCTTTAGACTTGAATTTCTTGTTTTTCTTTGTGGGTCGTTCGTCTTCATGCCTTGGAGTACGTCTTTTGTCTGGCGTCTCGGACGCTTCCTGTTCTCTCAGAACTTCTGGTCTTCGTGCAGTAGCTCGCGCATTGGCAGAGGGTCGAGGCAGCTTCAGCTTCAGTTTGATCCTAGATCGCACTTGCTCCACTCTTGGAGGAACCACAGTCGGTGAGTTCTCCCTCAAACTCACTGAATGTTGTCGAATTAGAAGAACAAAATTCCCAAAGTCTCAAAGCATAAAATTTCCAACTCACCAGATGGAGGTGGAAGTTGCCACCAGAAATCAGCTTCCTTGAACTTGGGGAGAGTTTCAATGAGTATGTCCATGTATGACATATCGGTGATAGAAGTATCTTGAGGATGGACTTGATCGAAGCAGAGTGTATCCATGGTCATGCCAGACCTGTAGTGGCGGCCCAACATGGCCCTGAGACTTACCAGGAACCTTGGGTGTAGAGAGCCAGGGCTAGCTTTCTAGATTCGGCTCTGAAAACTTGGCATCTATCTAACCATTTTTAGCCGAAAGACAGGGTTGCATACCTCTTCGAGCTTAAGGTCGTCCTGCATCCAGGGCGCCCACACATCTTTTGACCCCATCAAAGAAGGAATGATTTGGAGCACTGTGTGTGTGCGTGCTGTAACTAGCAGGACTTTGTCGTCGACTTGGTGGGAAGTGTTCATGGCGATGGATTTTGGATTGCATAGGTCCATCTGACTGTGTTGACTTTGCAGACTCGAACTGGGTAATGCGGGTTACCAAACACTTCAGTACTTGACGTAACACAGATGCTTTTGCTGAAACCCCGCGTCACAAGGCGAGCCATGAACAGAAATGGGAAACACTTGCAAGTCAAACTTCAGGCCAGTGAAAAGTCAGGCTAAGGGAATGTAAGTCAAGGCGTGCGAATATAGGCGGTAGGGATTCGTACGCTCGCATCTCAAATGGGCCTCTCCATGTGGGAGGACAATACTCCTACCGCAGTGCATAATATTGTTGTACTCAGCACTCAGGATGCTGCTGTGCACTGGGATCTCGAGTTCTACATATCACCGAGTGTGCTCTTTGCTATGATGGAGTGTAAATAAACTGAAGGTGAGGTATAGAGGTGATGAGGATGCAGTTTCAAGTGTCTGTCTATGTGATGGAGTGTCAAAATAGACTGTGGACGGGCGTCAGAAGTGCCGGAAGCATCGTAGTGGGGAGGACTCCACTCATTTTACTTCAATCTCAATTTTATGTGACACATGCAATTCATAATTTTAACGCAGTTATGGATGCCTGAATTCCCCTTTGTTGAAAATTTTATTGGGTGGATATCCACCAGCCGGTGTGGAGTGATTGTGGAGGTCACGTTACCGGCTAAATGTAGGTGGTTGTATTTACTCTGAGTCGCACACTGCACACCAGAAATCTGACATCGCATACCATTTCCTCAACGATGAAGAATATGAAAAGTATCATAGACAGTGCCAGTGCTCCACTCGAATCAAGATGCCATTGGGTCAACATTGCGGATGTTGGGGGTGGTGGAGCCAAGCTCTACCTTTCCAATGGCGGCACTGCATCATGGGACCCTAATCCAGCACTTCAAGCCGGCGACTTTCGCTACGAGTTCCATCAATCAACCCTGGAACTTCACAATGGAAACGGTTGGAGGAAGGTCACGATACAGGATGTCGTCTCATTGATATCGCACCCAGAAGGAAAAGATTCTGTCTTGACGTTTACGAGTCAGGGTCTGCCCTTTTGGATACCTCGGGAGGAGGCCGATGAAGAAATTCGATTTGATAGTGTGGAAGAAATAATACAGGTATTCATAAACAATTTCGACGCGGGAAAGGTAAAATTTTCGGACTGGCCAAGTAAGTCATCTTCGTGCTCAACATTATAAGCTGCGAGCTGATCGTGGGGCAATAGAGAGGAGACGAGAGGAACCTGAAAGAGAAGAGAAAACTGAAGGTGATGAAGAGGTCTATAATATCTCAAGATCCAGTGAGTATTTATCTGTATTAATACGGTACTTTGAACTTACTGTTACCCCAGAACGCCAACGTCTTGCTACTGATGAGGATGGTAGAAGGCTAAAGCTCAGTATGCGTACGGTATGTTTTAAAATATACATCGCATGTATTCAATAATGTATAATATTAATCACCAGAATCCATCAAGATTTGTCCTTTCCTTGGTTGGATTTCCAGTGGGAACAGAAAAAGTTTGGTGGCGGGCTGGTTTCGAGACATATTTGCCTTTCGCTGGCAGAAATACAGACAATGTAAGTACAAGTGATTTAATTGAATCCAACCAACTAAAAAATAAACCATTTTAGGATCTTGAAACGAAAATAATAAAGGAGTTGGCAACTCGGGCGCCGGTCGAAGGTGCAGCCTCAGATCCGAGTGGTTCCGATGCCGACTCATTCCGGGTTTCCGACTTAGTAGTCGAGATCGAGCTTGACAAGGCGCTCCCGGATCCCGGAACTCATGACACTAACTTGGTAACACAACGATGGAAGGAACTCATGGATTTCATCACTGAAAAGATGCGTCAGTCGATATCGGTGGTGGTACGAGGATGGAACCCTCCGCTCACCGTCAGCTTCTCGAAAGCGTCAATGGATCTACAGTTCGGAGACCTCGGGTTCACCAGCCAGTGGATAGATGGATGCATTCTGGCCTACAACAGAGGGAAGATGCCTAAGGATCAAAAGGAATACCACAGAGAGACGAGCCTAGGAAAATTTGTGGACCTCGCCCAAGATTCGACGACTTGCGGAAACTTCCTGGACGGAAAGGAGCTAACTCCGAGCCCTCCAATGTGGGCTAAACCACTTCTGCAATCAACAATCGCCTGGGAACAAACGATCAATCTCAGGTTCATAAAGGATCACAAGTCTACATCCACATGGAAGTTCGACCAGACTCAAAATGTCCAGGTCATCAACGCCGGGACCTGGACCTCTCAAGCATGGAGACTCGTGTCCCATCCCGGGTTCCTTACGATGCCTCACCACGACTGCTGTGGGATGGGTACATACGTCGTAGGAAACTCTGGAGCCAAGGTTTGGGCAGTTATGCGTCCAAAAAGGAAAGCCTGCCCATCTTCAGTAAAAAAGTTATGGATGTCTATGGAAAGCGCAAGTGAGCCTTCGGATGAAGGGAAGTTCGCAGATGCAGACATTGCTACGGTGTGTCTACAGGAGGGAGATGTAATGTAAGTGGATTTAACTAATGGTTTCATAAGTATATATGGCCATTCTTCACACAGGTTTCAACCCCCAGGCGTGCTACACACTGTGTACACACCAGTACCCTCCATCTTTACTGGAGGGTACTTTTTTAATTATGAGACGATGCATTTGTCACGTGCAGTAATGTTCATGAAGAAGGTAGATAACAAGAAAGGAACGCTCACAAACGACCATCGCGCCGGTTTCAAGCGTACACTCTGTCGGATGATAATTGCTCTTCGCTACCGATCGGAAGCAAGTAAGTTGTCGATCCAACTGTTGCATAACGATTTGCTTATACAAAATATAAAGGAAAAATAGGGAAAAGAAGTATCCTGAGTCTCTGCCTGATGATACTGGATTGCAGGGCACCAGAAAAGGTGACCATGAATGCGAAGAATCCGCATGCCGACGAAGAACGAGGGGATCTGGCATTTGCGACCGAATGCGCTAACCGACTTTTAAAATGGTTGGGAATAAGCAAGGCCGATGCTGAGAAATTCGTAGACGCTCAGGGCGCGTATTACTTACCTGGTGAGGAGTTTGTGTTGTTTCCAGCAGTGGAAGAGGGAAAGCTGGACCCAATTTTCCCGGATATTGACAGCGAAACGAATATGTAAACATATCTTAAAAAGATTTATATAACATCTTCCAAGTATTTTCTAATTGTTTACATCGCAATCTCTGAGTGTTTGCATCGCACTTATCAAGTATTTACATGGAGTTGGTAATGGGTATATGGGATGAATGGAGTGGCGGGGTCATATAGGGGAGGTGATCAACAATTCACTCCAGTATGAATAAATATTGAATCCTTCCAATGTTTCCGGTGGACCGATCGGAAGGAACCGGAAGGTGGATTGACGAGAGACATCTAATTTTAACTTATCATTTTATAAGAACCTACATATAAGGGATGGCCACATCATATCATGTTCCATTTTTTCCAATTCAGTATATCCTCCATCTTCGTGCCAGGCCAGATTACGTCCCACACGTACCTTCGTCAAACAGAGTTCAAGCCTCAAGGTATTTTTCAAGTCTGTAATTCTTAAGATAGATATTGGATTCCTTTCTATGAATTACTACACGATTGTGAGTCCTAAATGCCGAGTCTTGAATCCTCTGTGTCGCTGACAGCTGAAAGATCAAACATTTTTTGGGTCCATGACAGTGCAAGAGTCTGAACTAAATTGCTTGATCATTCCGGCACCACCAAGACGGAATTTGACATGGCTTGGATGATAGGCTGTGACTCAGATTTGAAGTTCGTGTAATACTTCAGGCCCACACAAACTTAGGTAATGTACACACACGCATGCAGGAGGTAGAAACGCACACGCAACAAGGGGTACACACACGCAGTGCATCTGGAAAAGAAAGAAAAAAGCCTGGTAGTAGTAAGCAAGTTATCATATGTAATAAAATTTACTTACTGCGACTTGGTCGCGACAGGATGGCACAACACGACGCTGACAACGCATGGCATGGCATGCAGTACCGCTTGAAACAGTCACGGGTACTATACCCCTGGCCATGGATACACAAGTGGGCAAATGCCAACCCGGACACGTGAGAGTTCCCAGTGGCTCATGATGCTTCCTCATACAACTTATATAGTAAACTCTGTAGATCCTGTAGATCCGTCACCCAGTAGACCCCCATAGCACCTGCAGATGTTTGATTTACTACTGATTAAGAAAGATCTAGGCGTCATTATTACTACATAGTACATCTTAGTCAACTACCAGGCATTTTTATTTTTCTTCAGATGGCCCCAGCTGCCGTCCATTGTGCGTTCTCGCGTTCGCGTGCATTGCTGATGTGTTCAGATGATTCTTCCTGTCATCTGCCAGTCTCTCTCTCCCAACTACCGTAGGCATCCATCGATATAGCATCAGAGGAATCCGTTTCCGACTGTGTTGTGAGAGATGGTGTCTATGTTCCATTATGCAGCGCCTAAGGTATCCATCTGATATGTATAAGTGGCATCTGTCACTGAAAGCATACTGAACACCAGAATTATCACCCTGGTGCATTTTCCGAGCAAAGATGAGACCACATAGAGACACCTTCCCAGGAGGCCATGTGTCAAAGTGAAGTGTCAAACACATGCTCAGAAATCACTGGATTTTTGGTCAATGATGACATGTTGAATAAAGTGATTGGACCCAGAGATGCCTACCCAGGAGGCCATACATCAATGAGGCATAGGATCATCTTCTCATGTCATTCGTTTCTCCAGTTAAACTACCAAGGACAGCTGTCAATTGTGGATTCTGAGGCTTCCAGTTCATACTTGGCTGAAATAATTTGTGTATGTATTCTATAATGCACCCAAGGTGTAAGAATTGGAAGTGTTCCCTAGTGGCAGGGTGAATCAGTATTTTTTTTCCGCTCTCATTCCTTTCTTTTGACTCATCTCCTGTGGTCATCCAGAAAAGTATGTCCTAGTTGGCAGGGAGATGAAAATGAGAGTTTTAAATGACTGGGTGTTAGGCTGCGGTTAATTTAGGCATGAGCAAGACTACAGTACCGACTTCAGAAATGTGCCATAGGAAGAACCTCTTTCTTTGCATTGTGCCACATCATATTTAGCCTCCGCACATCCTTGCTCTTTCTTTCGCACAAAATCATTGGAATACCACATGCGAGGTGTATCCGCTCGCCCACACAGCTTATGCTCACCTGTAACCTTTTCCGGTCCGGAAGTGAAGTGATCTTCAGCCACTCTCATCATCACTCCTGCGTCGCAGCATATCCCATTACATGTACATACATTTAAATTCAACCTTATTATGTTCCTGCATTCTCATACAGCAGCCCAAAGTGTGGATGCTGTAAAAGGACCCATTCCGGAAGCATTCACCTTCAACGTGATTATATAAATATACAAGTGGCACCTTCGTACGGTGGGAAAGTAGGCGGATTTCATCGAAGTGTCGGTGAGTGCAAACGAAGAAGGTTAAGGAAGAAGGTAAATTACACATTAAAGTAAAAGTGATTTATATGTGCTACCTTGCCCGCAATAACGAAAAGCAGGGAAGGCATGCGATACTCCAAGTATCCGTCAGCAGCTTGAAGGTGAGGCACAGGGGGAAATATTTAAATAGTCGCATCAGTGCTTGAAATGTAAAGCAGTGAAGACAAACATCGATCGCTAAAAGTTGAAGAACGGGTTCCCCAACGTCTGTTGGAGCGCTCATGGAGGTGCCAGCGACAGGTGTGTGAGCAACAGCTTGTGCGACTCGATAGTAAGCCCCATCTTCCAATGGAGCGGATCCTCAGCTTAAAGTAAAGAATTAGACTGGGAGATCGACACCGGAGGATAGAGGTAAGAACCCATCATGTTTCCAAGATGTTTTCGAGGGTGCATATTCAAACGGACGTCCATTACTAATGCCCAAAATTCCGTGAACCGTGCAGGTGGTTGCCATGGATGCTGATGGCGGGAAGACAGAAGAGGGTGCTCTTTTCGTGTCAGCACCCATCGCTGCATGGCGTGCAATAAGAGTGGCAGGTGGAGTAGTGTCATTACCGTTCTCCTATGACAGTGTTCGAAAAAGTTGCGATTCCGAATCGGAAACGGAAGCCAAGGAAAGATGCATTAATAGGTGCACACTGCAGGAGATGCAAAACAGTATTTTTCAGATTCACACAAAGGGAGAAATATAAAGCAGTACAGTAACGGATGGTAGGTAACTGACTCCATAGACACTCGGCGGAGCAGAGCGAAACCGTGCACCGCAGCAGAGCCACGGAGCGCCGCACCAATCAACGGTGGTGCCGAGCAGCGCCGTGGCCCTCTCCCTAGCACAGCTCGAAGCCGGAATGGACAAAAAGTACGTGGGGTGCACACACTGCAGCTCCGGAGCATAATGTAATAGAAGGGTCTCTTTTCATGAATGTACGAGAAAAACAAATTAATGTAGTATTTCTTGTTCATTTTCTTCAAAAAAGTAAAAAAATTTAATTGACAGGAAATAACTGGACCAACTACATATGTACCCTACGTATGACAAGACAGTTAAGATTCTGAGTCTCCCAACTAAGATTTTAAATATGAAGTCTCTGCCAACATATCTTGCTGTTGCTTCTCCAACCTCACTACCTTCTCCATTAGTCTTGTGATCACGTCTTGCTCTGAGGTAACATCTTTCTCCGATGCAGCTACCTTTCCCCGTCTACGACGAATTGGAGGAAGCCCTGTTGTATTATTTAGAGAGTGAAAAAGACAGATGCCCAGTTCTCACCTTCAACATGGCAACGTGACTTGGATTTATAGCACGCCTTGCATACGTGTTTCGGGTTTTGAGATTCCCATTGGCAGTCTAGACCACGTTTCTTGCACTGCTCACAAAACTGAAGAAATTTGTGTTCAGTAAGCTTTAGTGTAAAAATGATGAATCAATCACCCTTCCTGGGACGGTTTCTCCTTCACAATTGTCCCAACTAAACGTTATACATTTTCCTTTCCCTTTGTCCTTGGTTTGGCTCTCAATTTTGAGTTTCAGAACACTCTTCTGGGTCCTCATCGTCTGTCTCTATTATTTCCCGGGATTTGAACTGGATCTTTTTCTTACTTCTTCGACCTTTGTTTGCACTTTCCTGCATCTTTCCGCTTCCGGTATCGGCAGGGTCTTCCGGCTCTTTGTCAGTCAGGATGATTGGCCATCTCTTTTTCTTCTTTCCAGGAGTTTCTTCGTCTGTATGTTCCCTTTTCTTCCCCTTTATACCCTTCCTTGTTTCAGTTGCTTGGTCACTGTTCTGCGCTGGGGTGAGTCATGACCTTCAGTGTCGCATCGCTTTCCAAGGATGAAAACGTAGACAGACCTTGGTCTTCTGCAGAATTCTGAGCAGATGAAATTTTATTCACCCTTACCTGGAGCGAAAAAGGCTCCACTGGTGCTGTTGAGGGTGTGCCACCCATATTGAGACTTTTTTCCCGTGTTGGATGAACTCTCGAACTCACTAGACCTCGATAAATGATATGAATGGTAAATGAAACGAATATAAAATCACAGTTTAGTGGAAGGATGTCTCCCCTCAGTTTAGGGAACACATCCATAGGCACGTCTACGTATTCTTCTCCTGTGATCGAGGGATCGTCAGCCCTCACCTGATCGAACAACAGTGTGTCGACAGTCATTCCAGTTTCGTAGTGATGCCGTAGCATGGAGTTGAGGCTACCAAGAAGCCTTGCGTGAGGAACGCTCTTTGATGGGTTTGGAATAAGATTCTAGAAACATGATTATGACCTCCATGTTCATCCGAAATGCAGAACTGCTTACCACTTGTTCTAAAAGGTAATCTCGCATATCGCGACCCCACGTTTCCTTCGACCCTTCGAGATGAGGAATAATTTCCAGGGCTTCCTGCACGTGAGACGCGACTTTGAGAACTTGTTCGTTGACTTGCTGGGACGCGTTCATGTTGACTGGGCTAGGAGGTCAGACAGATTTTGCAACCAAGTTCAACTTTTATTTTCCGGGTACAGCCACTAAGGTACTGGACTAGAACAATGAAAGTTGTGGAATTCGTGTAACGATTGTTAGTATAGTGTGACCGCGGCTTAAGCTAGGCGCA
>JBBPMT010000376.1:0-17107 GCA_038090455.1 Garcileccinum viscosum
ATCTTGGCACACTGATGGGCAAGTTTTGAAAACGGCCTATTCCTCGAATGTATTGTGCAATCCGCATAACAGTCTTCGGGTTTGACTGTGGGTGTATGCATGTTGAACTCGTTATACGCGCAGTGTAAGATCACCTTGCAATTGGGAAGCCCAATCATTGATATTTGGATTGGTGTAACTAATACGGACTCATAATCAATCTTAATTTATTGCGGATGAAGATGATCTGAGACTCCGATCCCGATTTCTGTGATTCCCTCAGCGCTCCGTCATGTTTGCCGACCCTAGTGGGCTACCAACTCTGCCGCCATCCGCGTCGGTCCCACCACCAAAAAGATCTGTCTACCCTCTGAGTTTGTGGCTCTGCGACACCCTCCAGTCTTACTGCAGATCTGAACACTCTGGGAAGATTAGCAAATGGTTTCCACATGTTCCCGCCGCGTCGAAACACGGGCCGATCCGGTTCGTTGAAAAATACCTCACTGGGTAAGCGTGTCCGCCCGAGGACAAGCACCACCGGCTCATCGTTAACGAGGAAGACTCGGACGTGGACGAGACGGGGAGAACGGTGATGCCGCGTCACCTGCTCAAGCCCCACACGAGGAAGATACTCGGGTTGTTCGCTGCATAGCCCGCTGATTGGCTTATCACGCACAACGAGGTGAAGAATCATCTCTCCGATATCTCGCCTTGGAAGTAGTTTGCAAATCGGAGGGTGGAGAAGGAGAAGAAGGAGGCTATGAGGCAAGGTGTGGGGTGCGAGGGTGAGTGAAAACACCTCGCAGGCACGTCACGGTGTACTTGGCAGTCTGGATCGCGCGCTCCGGACTCTAGTGCGCTGAAACGGGTTCGGACAAGCACTGCAAGGCGGACGAGCGACGTGATGGAGGCGAGAGAGGAAGCGCCGAAGGGGTGCCTCCCATTGGCGTCGCTTGTGCGAAGAGCTTGCAACTGCACCACAGTCCGACTCACCTTCGATTTTGATTTCTTCGAACCAAATTCTCGGGTGCTCGTTGTCCACTACCCAGATTTGGTATCGAAAGGGGTGCAACCGTCTCGTATGCCATATTTTAGTTGTTCATTTTCTAGCACAGCTCGCAACGGGCGCCGATCGATCTGATTGTAGTACGTTGTCAAACCAAACGAGCCTCGAGTCCGAGAATCCACGCCTCTCTCTCATATGTTATAAATATTCCATGACTATCCCAAAGACCGTCAGGATGTCTAAGCTTGACCAAACCTAGCACCTTTCCCCACAACAACTCCCAACGATCATTGACCGGACCCTCTATCCTTCACGCCATCCCCCGGACCACCAAAAGTTGGCGACGATCATAAACGCAACAATCCCAAATGCGACGCGCTTCGTACGTTCCTTCCACCCCGCCGAGAATATGCAGTGGTCAAGGATGTGTGCGAACATCAACACTGCGAGATACAACGTCGGGAGCTATAGAGAGAAGGACAAGGCAATCAATCTCGACGACACATTATCCGAGTTGAAGCACGTACATAGTGATGAACATAGGTGACGCGACCCACGACGAAGAACGGCGCTGTCGAGAGGGCACAGACACATCAGAACATGACAACTGAACCGCACACTAACAACCCACCATGATGTAAGAACCAGCCATAGAAAGCGATCTTGCCCACGTACAAAAGTGACCTCACCCCTCTATCAGCATTGTGTCAGATATCACATTGCATCTAGGCATATTAGGCAGGAACTGACTTGCATCCAAGTCAGTATATTTGTGCTGCCGACGTGGTAGGTAACACCCCAGCAACAACATTGACGCAAAGACGCTCGCCGTCCCACCCCACCAAGTCACCAGCGTTCCCAACAAATAGTACTTGGGTTGATTGTCTCCCCATCCACACATCCGCAGGCTCAGCCACACGACCAGCCAGTCAGTTGGGCTCGACACAAGGATATCTTCCTTGTCAGGGTCAGGTATGAGAGCGTTGTTGGATGTCATCGTCGCAACGTTCAGGTGCCAAAAGTCGCGTAGGAATGGCGTCCTGTACAGCTTCATGTTGTCCTGGTGAACTGCAAAAGCAGATCATTGAAGTTTACCCCGACAAGACAACGCGCGCCACAATGTAAGGCGGTCATTCTAGTGACTCCCCATGTTCCAGTGTGTGTGCGTATTTCTCGGATCGTTCTCTTGCATGCAGCTGACTTTGACCTGCTTGAAACCCCACTGCGGTAGGATAGCATTGGCAGCGGACAGATAACACCCAATCACCTCATGCCAGAACCGCAGTCCCGTCATCAGCGAACACACGCGGCTGTTGCCCTGCTCACGACCTCGATCGTCAACGATTTCGACTACCCAGTTATCATGCTGGTCCCCGAGCGTCACGTTTCCATACCCAGAAACATCGTAATTGGCCTTGGTGATAGGTGCAGGGAATGTCAGTTTCCCGTCGTCGGCGCATGTTGAAGTCGCAGGATGTCGCCGTGGCCAAAATACTTTATCAGACTGTTCGGATTATGCTCAGGTTCATCCCAAGTCAGAAGTACGACCCAGTGGTTCTTGTCGTCCTTGTAGCAATAGCACATCACTTGCTGTTGTCCAGAACCGACAGGGAATGTCTGAACGTGCGAGTGGAGCAGGCCACCATCCTAGCCCATGCTTCTCAATGTGAGCCTGGAGCCGTATGCAACCTCTAAGCATGATAAAACCACTGAAAGCAACACGACACGGTTCTTGTAGAAGTCGTTGCCAACCAGATGTGCCTGGAAGAGGGAACTTATCCCGAACACGGGATGAGAGAGTGTACCCTGAAGAAGCTCATGTAGATGAGAATGGGGAGAACGATAGAACAGAAGACTCGTGCACGAGTGGACAATGATTCCGCAGAAAGTACAGGCAACAGCAACGAATTAGACAACCAAGATTACTGACACTCGACGCAGGAATTATCGCAAGCTCGGGGAATTCGTCACTCTCACTTTGGGTCACCAACGCTTTGCTTCAGTCAAAATTCCCGTCAGCGAACGCACCTCGTCCATAGCCATTTCACCACAGTATGACATCGCATTCGTTCGGGACAATGCCATCTTTTGGATAACGTTTCCTCCCACTACTCCAGCAATGTGAGTTTGACACATTCTATACGATGTCTGCATCTCCGGCTCGAACATATTTTCTTGAAGCCAGAATACCGCCACTCAAGGATGGAAAACGCTGATCTCAGATATGTGGTGGAGTCCCCAATCGTTCGGTGTGCAAATCAAGGTGCGTTCAGCAGCCAGCCGACTGCCCTATACTGTTACTCATTTTTGTTAGCAACAAGCACTGCGATTCTCGAGGAAATTGTTCAACAATTCCATGACCAATCTGTTTCGCCCACCCTTCGTGGTAGCGCATGTGCGTTCCTTCTGTTGTCATTCGTTCACAGTTTGTTGACAGTCACCTTTCAATGCTCAGAAAAAACTAGACGAGATCGTCAGAATTGGAGAAGATCTAAAGAAATATGCTCAAGAACTTCGTGATCAGCTTGCCACGGCCAACCAGGAAAAGGAAAGCCTCAAGCACAGAATACAATCTCTTCATACTCGAGAGGAACACTCCAGTGCATTTAGTCCATTTTTGCTCTAACCTTGTCGATAGTCAACTGCCAATGCACAGCTGATCAATTTAACGAGACCGTTCGGTCACTCTGTGGCAACCTTGAAGCTTGATACCCACAAAGCGAGCTCCGGTGTGTTCATTATCAGCCTGGCAAAAGATTCACCAGCTTATTTTTCATCCCTAGAGAAAACTGTCCGAGATCTTAATAACCAACTTTGTGCGTCACAATTCATGCTATTCGTACACGAACAGAAGTACTCATATGAAACCATGTTTGCTCATGGTCGCGTATATGACACTGCGACATCTTCTCGATATCACTAGCTTCATGATCAAGGATCCGAAGCACGGAACTGACTAGAAGACGAGTGTTTGCATCATCTCATAGTATAAAGTATTCAGTTCCCATCTTTAGAATTCACTGAGCGATCTGTAAAACCTTTGCGCCATTAGAGACGATGCGCCGAACGAGGAGAGACGTATTGAAGCGCTCTCAGTCTACTCTGTTGTGTTATCACTTGCCTCACCTACAACAAAATGCGTCGTGTATCTCTCCTTTCGTGCTGGTCAGGTCATCCGTGCGTTCAATCGTGAACCCAGCCGCTGGTGTGACGGCGAACTCGATGGTTAGTCCTCATCACATCAGGCTCTCGTCGCCTGCAACACCAAAGAAGGGAGTACGGAAAGGATCTGATTTCGTTCGAGGTGAGAGTGGGAATGTGCTTAAGTAACGCTACCTCGTGACGCAAACACTCTATGGAAGAGAGAATAAAGCGGACGCAAGAAATGATGCATGTGGTGGATGGCTGGAAGTGAGGTATGCAACTAGACCTAACCGTGCTTTGCAGGAGGGATAAGCTCTGCAATAAGTTGACCATCAGAGGAGGACAATATGAGGTGATATCGAGGCCAAGAGCCTGTTTGACCAGAGGACGATAATCCTTGCGAGACGAAGCGCAGGAGGGGGGGTAGCCCATGACGCGGCTGACACGGCTGACATTGTGTGAGCATGGTTGGTGAGGCTGTGATACAAATGAATGGAGAGCAGCTGAAATAAACAGACGAAGCTCATAGTGGGGCAAAGTTGTTCCTCGGCCAAGCGGGTTCGTCTGCACTGACATAGTTGCTCAGGAACCAACGTCTCTAACCATGGAGTTTGCCGTCCCATCAGCTGCTGGAGTCAGGATTTAATACATGGATGACCACGAATGACCTGACCAGCACGAAAGGAGAGACACGTCGCGTTTTGTTGAGGGACGAAATTGTGGAGGGCAAGCACATACTCGGACGCAGAGGAGTGGACCCTGATTGTCTCGTCTGGAGAAGGGCTATGGGGGCTGGAGCTGGACTGGGCGGATGGTTGGGGACAGACACTGGGAGAGGGAGAGAGTCGGAGGGACGAGGGGACACGACAGAGATGGAGGAGGTAGACGCGGTGGATCCGCTGCGAGCGCGGGCGAGATTGGAGCGAGAGGGGGACGATGATCGTTCTGGTGGTAAAAAGTGTACATCAGTGTCGAAATGGAGTAGACTAGGAATACAACACAAGTCATATGCCAGCCAGCAGCATCGACTTCGATTCAAATAACACAAAACAACAAAAAGTAAATATCCACCTTGCACCGTACCAGATCACCACAACAGCCAAGTATACACCGACTATCAATGTACCCGTAGTTCTTGTTCACCTACAAACAAGGCTCAGCACATCAATCACCATCATCACACTGCTCTCAGCTTACCTCGCCCCACACCCTCTCGGATCCACCGCACTCGCCGTTCGGTACGCAAAATAAAGGTTGTTTCATCTCCACCACCACCCTTTTCGCGTTCGTATTCCCTCCTACCACTTTCCCATATCATTGGCCGCGAACGAGACAGAATTGCAGCGACAACAAATTCAGATCCACAGCCTTCAAGTTGCGCACTCTCGTGCAGGACCCTCCGCAGTCACAAGGTGTCTTGGCTCCACCAGTCCCTATCTTGATGGAATCTCCCAAACATGTGGTGATGGCTGACCTGCCAGGATTGGTCCTGATGGTTTCTTGGTCGTTGCAACCTCCGCACACGTCGCAAATTTTGTTAGCCTCCAATCAGTTCACACTTGCCGTTAGAATGCTTTCTGCGTCAGAATCACCAATCCTTTCGTCCGAGGACAAAGCGGCCATCAAATATATAGGGAGCTGAAGAAGCTACGAAATCGCTCCTTGGTCACTTAATATTCATGTCCCACCGGCATCCGATAAAGTCTTTTGACTTGCGTCAAGAAGGCCAAATATCCTTCCGCTGATAAGGAATTCGGGGCCCATCTGGCGGGAGCAAAAGTGTGTTCCGGAACCATCGTGTCGATGTCACTAAGAAGATCGTGGAATGCACAGATTCGACTCAAAGTGGGGGAAGCGATGTGGCAGCGTCGCGTAGCAAATACACCCAAGTGGTTGGTCTTTCTTTGTCTCATCTCGTCATCCACGCTCCATTTTTTTTTTACCAACGTTGAGGCACCGTACCAGGTACCATTGGATATGCCTAGGTTACCCATGAACGTTTCCGAGGCCGCATCATAGTATCACCCAATAGATGAATCCATGTCTCCATGATGAACAGCTTCTTGAGCCGTTGATCGTTTCCCACCAGATGCCCCCAAACGCATGGTCATACATAATTTGCTCGTCGAAGAAAATGAAATGCAGAGAAGCAAATAACGAATTGAAGAGTTGGAAGAACTTGAGCGCAAGGAGAGGGAGTACGAGCTTCGACAGCGTGAACGCCAACTGAACCAGCATGCACGCGATGTTGAATAAGACTGGTTGCAGTTTCTCAGTTTCGCGCCCTGAGTCCTCGGGTGCAAAGGGACCCAAAGGTCATTGGAGAAGTGTGTTCCATCATAGGTGCGGATTTGCGAGCGTGGTGCATATAAACGTGCCTTAGATGACGAATAGTTTTGGACTCTCGCTACGTCCGACTATCCCACATTCCCAATCCCAGTCCCGATCTCAACCTCGTTCATCCGCGCGCTCGCTAGTATCGCCACCGAAAGATCACGCGTAGTTTTGTGGCTACGATACCTGCTCGATGTCCAAGTACAAGGTGTCAGACGTGATCCCGTCACCTCGCAATCTGCGACCTACCGAACCGCCAATTCTGTTACGGCCCGAGAAACCAAGGGACAGATTCGGCGACTGAGTATGCTGAGCGTGAACGGAGAGTTAGTTTTTCTTGACGGCAAGAAAAACGTGAGAGCACTCAGTCTGAAGGCACGAAATCCCGCGATTCATCATGACTGCGCCGACAGTTTTTTTTATATCTTTTCATGATAAATGGATAGTATCAAATTTTATGATGTGACTTGCGAGAGTAGAGCAGCGAGCAGGGGCATTCGAGTTGACAAAAGATAACATCGACATGAAGGAAGAAAACACGACATACCACTGTAACACAAAGGACGGAATAACAACATCCGTGTTTGCTCGTTCTTTTTCTTGTTTCAGCTACCACCACCACCCTGGTGCCCTTATTTGTCATTATAATTCAATTGGTGACGAAGTAGGGCAAAAAAGGTGGAATGCTAAGTGATTCGTGAACCTGGGATCCTCCACTTTCTCCCTGAGCTGGTGCGTTCCGATACTGATTCCTCCTGCCTGGCACGAATGTCAATGGGGGAATACTTACCTATACACGTCTGCTGGTCCTGCTGAGGCTCTGTCCAAGCGATACCGCCTGCCCCCACCTGCTGTTCCGGTTCCACTTGAACATCCCTTATCCCATTGTTATGCTATCTCGCTAGTCCCAGGTAGCATGATAAGTTAGTAGTAGTTGGTGGGCCTGATGCTGTCGGGCCACAAGCCGGAGAACGGCTCGGGAAACCTGCAGAGATTTGAATGGAATTCCCGCTGCGGTGGCAAGAAATGTATGTACTACTTTTTTGCCTTAAGATGAAATGATGTTATGCTTTTGGTACAACGAACTGAGTTCACAATGTCTGGTATTACCGGTGAGAAGACAGTGACTATGATCCGATCATTCAAAATTGATGCCCTCAGTAGTTGGGGGATGGAATCATCACGGATGCGTATTGTCGACTGCCTTCGAGTCACTTTGAACGTGGAGCAGGGGTACATTGTGAAGGCGAGGACGGTATTGTGCGCCTGTCTGTGCATTGGAAGCAAGAGGGACAATGAACAATGGACCGGGTGTGCAAGCGGGAGCATCAGCATCGTAACTTATGAGGGAGAAGAAAGGTTACCAGCGCGTGACATTCGAGTCGCAAGCTATGGTGATGGTGAACGTGAACGAAGTGACGTCCGATTGTGGCGTCGATCAGACCGGTAGCGGCAGTTAAATAGTCAATGCTGCCGGGTGGAGTTTCTCTGGCCACACCCCGGTCCCCAAGTCGCCAGCGTCCGAGTCGTCGAGCAGCACTCTAACCAACCAATGACGTAGTAGTACGAACCATGAGTACTGCTTTTTGTGTAGTTGGGCCCGGGAACGGCTGTGCGAGTAATACCCAAGACAGCTTGAGACTAAAACCGCAAAGACACAGACGAAGTATCCTCCTAATACTGTGGTGGCCCCGGCCTGGGATCCAGTGCCGGAAGCGGGTGCCGGAAGTAGGTGGCAAAGTCGATCGACCACATTTGGTTCACTTCCTCCATCACACTCACGGTGACCACTGCTTCAACTCCTCGCACTTGAAATCTAGTCATGTCCTCAGGCTCTAACCCTGTTCAAAGCTCTGACTCAGCGGAGACTACCCAGACCGCGACAGGCGGATTCGAAAATATCAGAGAAAAATTCGGCCGCTTTAGGATCCTTATCATTGGCCGGGCGAATGCTGGCAAGACAACTATCCTTCGTGCCATTTGTAATACCACTGAAGATCCGGAGGTCTTCGATGGAGAAGGAAACAAGGTGCGTGTCCGATTTCATAAACGTCGATCACTTGTTTGCAAAACTGTGCGATTAGATCGATCTGGCCCAGGTCGAGGGATCCAGGGGGGTGAGTGTTGCTACATGCTGGAATTCGGGCGCGATAAGCATCTTCACACATGCACGCTAGCGCGGAATACACAATATCGAGGATGAATTGATTTTTCGGAGCAACGAGAAATTTGTTTTCCATGACTCACGGGGCTTTGAAGCTGGTTCCGCAAAGGAATTTAAAAGATTGAAGAAGTTCATTGCTGATCGAGCAACCACTACACATCTGAAGAAACGAATTCATGCCATCTGGTGACTCAGGGTTTGAATGGTGCGGGAATGATTCATTGAATGGTTTTTGCTTGTAAAGGTACTGTATCCCAATGGATAAGCTGGATCGGGCAATCCAACGGTCGGAGGAGATGTTTTTCGATGAATGTGATACAAAGAATGGTGGGTTGATTTCTGGCAAGATAGTGTCAAGCTCACAACAAGTCAAGTGCCTGTTATTGTGTTGTTCACCAAGTTTGATGCATTATTGACTGTAGCCATGAGTAAACTATCTAGAAGTGATAAAAAGCTATCTTATGAAGAAAAGATAGCAAAAGCACATGTGTTGGTGGATGGAATTTTTGAAAATGCTAATGTTTGGGGTCGTCTCTCTCAATTGAAGTATGCACCAAAACATAATGTCCAGATTAGAGGTATGTATCTTATATTGAAATTATTCAGCTTATGAAACTTTCATTCCTAAAAGACATGCACAAGTCAAATAGTGGATGTGACAGACTGCTGGAGGACACTGCTGGAGCTTTGGATGAGAGAGCTTTGCAATTGTTGTTTGTTACTGCCCAGGAGACAAATATAGGCCTTTGTATTAGATGTGCACTTGAAGAGTAAGTGGTGAAAGTTGAATAGGATTCAAAAACTAATGTTATGGTGGAAAAAAGGATCCTATGGAACATAGACAAGTTGCAGCAATCTACAGTTCCTGTGCATAAGTTGGATGTTACAAACCCCAGAGAATTGGCAAAATGGTTTCCACACTTTTGGGTGAGATGACCTGCAGGAGAAATATGAAATATGATAATGATAATGACCTCATTGAGGAAATGTAGCCAGTGAGTTGTTATGAATATATATATGACTGGCATTAGTTAATAAAATTTGATTGTTGTTTGGAAATGACAGGGTGTGAGTTGTGAATTGTGGAATGTGGCAAAAGTGGTGATGCTGATGTTCCCATGTCCATTCATTCTACATCATGCTTTGCAAATGACAGTTTGTAAGTTATGCATTGTGAAATGTTGCAAAAAGTTGTGATGTTGATGATTTCCTGTCCATTCATTCTCCATTCTGCTCTGCAAATGACAGGAAGTGAGTTGTGCATTGTGGAATGTAACAGAGAGTGGTAATACTGATGATTCCATGTCCATTCATTCTCCATTCTTCTCTGTAAATGACAGGAAGTGAGTTGTGCATTGTGGAATGTGGCAGAAAGTAGTGATGCTGATGATTGCATACTCATTCATTCTTCATTCTACTCTGCAAATGACAGGAAGTAAGTTTTGCATTGTGGAATGTGGCATAGAGTGGTGATGCTAATGATTCCATGTCCATTCATTCTCCATTCTGCTCTGCAAATGATAGAGAGTGAGTTGTGCATTTCAAAATGTGGCAGAGAGTGGTGATGCTGATGATCTCATGTCCATTCACTCTCCATTCTGCTCTGCAAATGACAGAATGTGAGTTGTGCATTGTGAAATGTGGCAGAGAGTGGTGGTGCTAATAATCTCATGTCCATTCATTCTCCATTCTGCTCTGCACATGACAGAGAGTGAGTTGTGCATTGTGGAATGTAGCAGAGAGGGGTGATGGTGATAATTCCATGTCCATTCATTCTCCATTCTGCTTTGCAAATGACAGTTTGTGAGTTGTGCATTATGGAATGTGACAGAGAGTGGTGATGCTGATGATTCCATGTCCATTCATTCTCCATTCTGCTTTGCAAATGACAGCTTGTGAGTTGTGCATTGTGGAATGCAGCAGAGTGGTGATGCTGATGATTTCATGTCCATTCATTTTCCATTCTGCTCTGCAAATGATAGAATGTGAGTTGTGCATTGTGGAATGTGGCAGAGAGTGGTGATGCTGATGATTCCATGTCCATTCATTCTCCATTCTGCTCTGCAAATGACAGGAAGTGAGTTGTGCATTGTGGAATGTGACAAAGAGTGGTGATGCTGATGATTCCATGTCCATTCATTCTCCATTCTGCTCTGCAAATGACAGGAAGTGAGTTGTGCATTATGGAACATAGCAGAGAGTGGTGATGCTGATGATCCCATATCCATTCATTCTCCATTCTGCTCTGCATCTGACAGTTTGTGAGTTGTGCATTGTGGAATATGGCAGAGAGTGGTGATGCTGATGATTCCATGTCCATTGATTCTCCATTCTGCTTTGCAAATGACAGTTTGTGAGTTGTGCATTGTGGAATATGGCAAAGATTATTGATGCTGATGATTCCATGTCCATTCATTCTCTATTCTGCTTTGCAACTGACAGAGAGTGAGTTGTGCATTGTGAAATGTAACAGAGAGTGGTGATGCTGATGATTCCATGTCCATTCATTCTCCATTTTGCTCTGCAAGTGATAGGAAGTGAGTTGTGCATTGTGGAATATAGCAGAGAGTGGTGATGCTGATGATTTCATGTCCATTAATTCTTTATTCTGCTCTACAAATGACAGAGAGTGAGTTGTGCATTGTGGAATGTGGCAGAGAGTGGTGATGCTGATGATTCCATGTCCATTCATTCTCCATTCTGCTCTGCAAATGACAGAATGTAAGTTGTGCATTGTGGAATGTGGCAGAAAGAGGTGATGCTGATGATTCCATGTCCATTCATTCTCCATTCTGCTCTGCAAATGATAGTTTGTGAGTTGTGTATTGTGGAATGTGGCAGAGAGTAGTGATGCTGATGATTGCATACCCATTCATTCTCTATTCTGCTCTGCAAATGATAGCCTGTGAGTTGTGCATTGTGGAATGTAGCAGAGAGTGGTGATGCTGATGATTCTATGTCCATTCATTCTCCATTCTGCTCTGCAAATAACAGCTTGTGAGTTGTGCATTGTGGAATGTGGCAGAGAGTAGTGATGCTGATGATTGCATACCCATTCATTCTCTATTCTGCTCTGCAAATGACAGAATGTAAGTTATGCATTGTGGAATGTAGCAGAAAGTAGTGATGCTGATGATCTCACATCTATTCATTCTCCATTCTGCTTTTCAAATAACAGTTTGTGAGTTGTGCATTGTGGAATGTGGCAAAGAGTGGTGATGCTGATGATTTCATGTCCATTCATTCTCTATTCTGCTCTGCAAATGACAGCCTGTGAGTTGTACATTGTAGAATGTGGCAGAGAATGGTAATGCTGATGATTCCATGTTGCTCTGCAAATAACAGAATGCAAGTTGTGCATTGTGGAATATAACAGAGAGTGGTGATGCTGATGATTCCATGTCCATTCATTCTCTATTCTGCTCTGTAAATAACAGGAAGTGAGTTGTGCATTGTGAAATGTGGCAGAGAGTGGTGATGCTGATGATTCTATGTCCATTCATTCTCCATTCTGCTCTGCACATGACAGAGAGTAAGTTGTGCATTGTGGAATATGGCAGAGAGTGGTGATGCTGATGATTCCATGTCCATTCATTCTCCATTTTTCTCTGCAAATGACAGTTTGTGAGTTGTGCATTGTGGAATATGGCAGAGGGTGGTAATGCTGATGATCCCATATCCATTCATTCTCTATTCTACTCTGCAAATGATAGTTTGTGAGTTGTGAATTGTGGAATGTGGCAAAGAGTGGTGATGCTGATGTTCCCATGTCCATTCATTCTCCATTCTGCTTTGCAACTGACAGAGAGTGAGTTGTGCATTGTGGAATGTAGCAGAGAGTGGTAATGCTGATGATTCCATGTCCATGCATTCTCTATTCTGCTCTGCAAATGATAGGAAGTGAGTTGTGCATTGTGGAATGTGGCAGAGAGTGGTGATGCTGATGATTCCATGTCCATTCATTCTCCATTCTCCTCTACAAATGACAGGAAGTGAGTTGTCCATTGTGGAGTGTGGCAGAGAGTGGTGATGCTGATGATTGCATACCCATTCATTCTCTATTCTGCTCTGCAAATGACAGAATGTGAGTTATGCATTGTGGAATGTAACAGAGAGTGGTGATGCTGATGATCCCATGTCCATTCATTCTCCATTCTGCTTTGCAAATGACAGCTTGTGAGTTGTGCATTGTGGAATGTAGCAGAAAGTGGTGATGCCAATGATTCCATGTCCATTTATTCTCCATTCTGCTCTGCAAATGACAGCCTGTGAGTTGTGCATTGTGGAATGTGACAGAGAGTGGTGATGCTGATGATTCCATGTCCATTCATTCTCCATTTTGCTTTGCAAATGACAGCTTGTGAGTTGTGCATTGAGGTATGTAGCAGAGAATGGTGATGCTGATGATTCTATGTCCATTCATTCTCCATTCATTCTCCATTCTGCTCTGCAAATAATAGCTTGTGAGTTATGCATTGTGGAATGTGGCAGAGAGTATTGATGCTGATGTTTCCATGTCCATTCATTCTCCAATCTGCTTTGCAAATGACAGGAAGTGAGTTGTGCATTGTTGAATATGGCAGAGAGAGGTGATGCTGATGATCCCATGTCCATTCATTCTCCATTCTGCTCTGCAAATGATAGAGAGTGAGTTGTGCATTGTGAAATGTAGCAGAGAGTGGTGATGCTGATGATTCCATGTCCATTGATTCTCCATTCTGCTCTGCAAATGACAGTATGTGAGTTGTGCATTGCAGAATGTGGCAGAGAGTGGTGATGCTAGTGATTCCATGTCCATTCATTCTCCCTCTGCTCTGCAAATGTCAGGAAGTGAGTTGTGCATTGTGAAATGTGGCAAAAAGTATTGATGCTGATAATTTCATGCCCATTTACTCTTCATTCTGCTCTGCATATGATAGAGAGTGAGTTTTGCATTGTAAAATATGTCAAATAGTGGTAAAGATAATAATCTCATTTTTGTTCATTCTCCATTATTGCTATATTATCCATAGTTTGTGAGTTTTTGATTATTTATTAACTTTCTTGATAGTAATGGCAATATACACTATTCTTTTGTTTGATTTTTCAACAACAGGAGGTGAGTTATAGATCATTTATATCTTTTTGCATTGCAATTTACTACATTCATTTTTTGTTAGAATGTATGTCACTTTCCACACTACTAATTTATAATTACTATTGATGTATCTTTGTTAATTTCTCTTCTTTATGTTTATATAGCTAGTTAGTTTCCATCAATATAATGCAATATGATCTTGTTATACTCACCATCATCATCTACCTTGTTTTATTTTTTGGTTTATAGAATGTCAGTTCTCTTTTATTAGCAAACTTCATATCTTATTTTCACTATTTCTGTTTCAATGGTTATAGAAGGTATGATATGCAATGTTTTGGAAATATTGTCAAACTCTCCTCATCATACATAATTTCATTTCCTCATAGACAGTGAGCAATGCAATATATTGTTTGATTGAATGTTTCTTTTCTATTAATCAATTATTTCATCATTTCTAGACTGTAAGTTATTGAATATCACCTCTGGCAGCTTATATTATATGTTGCTAAAAATAATATCTTATATTCTGTAGGATGTAAGTTCATTATTATTATGTTTATATATTATTTTTGATTCAACAACATTATTGTATATATATTCTAGTCTGTAAGTATCTATTGCCTAGTTTAATCTTGCTGTATTTTCATCTACAGGTCTATAGGAGGCAAGTATATTTTTATGACTTTTTTCTTTTTATTTACACATATCAATTTGATTTGTGACCATTAGATTATTCATAATGATGTAGTATATGGATTTATTTATTTTTTCAAACTTATAACATCTTATAATCTAGTCTAACATTGACCTTGAACAAACTTCTGTTCTGAAGCCTTATACAATGGTAAATTTTCTGTTGGTTTTACTATATTCAATGAAATTAAAAATTATAGAGAAATCTGGGCACATGGCAAATGATTCTTTTATATAATATTGGTATTTTTTTTTTCTCTTCTGTTTTTTTTTAAAATACCACAAAATAAAATCTTTTATTATAGAACAATTAATCATTCTGGCACATTCTTTCTATCTTTTTTACAAAAAAGATTTTCAACCTATCATATCTGCTGCTCAAAATTACAAGGCATCTGCTATGCAAACAAAAGTGAAATTAGCTACAAAGAATGTTTTTGATCAATATGACAAATTATCCAAAAAGAAAAAAGTGGAGATAATTTTAAATGTCATTCTTCAAAACCAGATCAGTATGTCAAGAATATCTTCAATTTTTTGTTTACTAACTATTCTAAGCAATTTAATGAATTTTTTCCCAGTAGTCCAACAGAACATCAAGTTATTTGTTTTGAAGAAGATAAGTAGAAAGTAGTCATAGCTGAAAAAGACAAGAATGTATAAAGATGTACTCAGTCATATTGCATCCATGCATTTTACCTAGATTTTGCAATTAGTTCAGAGTTAGTCTAATGACACCCATGCTGTGTTTGCTATTTTCAGTCTCCGGCTGTCCTGGATTTTACTTGCATGGCTGTTCCTGGGCCAACTGTGCACTAAAAGGTGCTCATGGTTCATGCTACTGTGTCATTGGTTGGCGAGAGTACTCAGAGTCGTGAGATAACGGACTGAGAAGAATTTAGATGATTTGACCCCTGATTGTAACGATCATGCCGCCGAAACGAAAGTACAAAAGCATCGATATCATTGATAACAGCTCTGAGAACGAACTGACCAACATAGAAGATCTATCTGACACTGTAGCACACCCCTCCCAAGAATGATGGACATTCTTTTGAACATCAAGATTGATTGCGAGCTTGCCAGTTACATCCCCGAAACTGAAGATACGACAACCAATGGAACTCAACTAGTAGCAGTTCAGGACCCACAGCCAAACCCCAAGAAACCCTGCAGGAATAAGAAACAATGTGTGTATGCTGTATTTCTATTAATTCTCATCTCCATTATAGGATTAGGAGGACCTGGGACGGGCACTTCAATGGCCATCTCGATGACCGAGTCTGCACCCATCAGCCCTATCAAAATCAACTACAACCTCTATATCCCCGTCCTCGTAATCCAGGAAGGACGATATAAAGAAGCACAAAGGATTTGGTGCATTCTTCAAGCTTGACAACGACTCGACAACTCGGAAGCTAGCGACTTGGGGACCGGGCTAGTGGGTATCTTCCCGAGGAGACATTCCAGGGTTTCGTGCGTGGAAATCTGGCACCTTAAATTTTCCCTCAAGAACCTACTTATTTGTGTGATGTCTTGTCTCCCGATGTTGACGACGTTCGAGATACTGTGTGCGTGCTATTTACGGGTGGTTTTCATCACTCGACAGTGGAGACGAGTCTTCAGCACTTTCAACCCATACCTGTGTCCACTGGCAGGAGCCGTGTCAAAAGAATGATTAAGTTTTTGGTGTCTCACAATGGGTGGTATATAGGCGATGGTGCCCAGTACAGCCCTCAAACCCTCAATACTCTTATTAACACGAGGTCAAAAAAATGAGTGGTCTGGGTTACCTACACTCGATGCAAATACATCATGTACCCGACGATGAACTTGGATCAGAAGAGGCCGTTTAGGAGCAGGTTCATGCTCGCGCTCACGTTCCACAAAGGAGCTGATGTCTACATGAACTTGAGCAATGATGACTTAGCCATTCGTGATGAATATGTGCTCGAAGCCATTGCAAATGGGATTTTGTAATAATTTGTTGTTTGATGTACAAGTAGCAATCTCACTTCTAACGCATGTTTCAGCGATTTCACATTTGGGTCCAGGTGTGTGCGCTCTCCGGCCCGGGTATGGTAAGCTGCGAGGGTGAGTAAAAACACCTCGCAGGCACGTCACGCTGTACCTGACAGTCGGGGTCGCGCGCTCCGGACCCTAGTGCGCTGAAACGGGTTCAGACGAGCACTGCAAGGCGGACGAGCAATATGGTGAAGGGGAGAGAGGAAGCGCCGAAGCGGTGCCTCTTATTTGCGTCGCTTATCCGAAGACCTTGCAACTGCACCACAGCCTGACTTACCTTCGAATTTGATCTCTTCGAATCAACTTCTCCAAGGGTATTCGTTGTCCACTGCCTAGATTTGGTATCGAAAGGAGCACAACCGTCTCGCATTCCATATTTTGGTCATTCATTTTCTAGCACGGCTCCCAACGGGCGCCGATCGATCTGACTGTAGTACGTTATCAAACCAAACGAGCCTTGAGTCCAAGAATCCATAAAGTACTCGATTCCTCTCCCTCATATGTTATAAATGTTCCACGACTATCCCAAAGACAGTCAGGATGTCTAAGCTTGAAGAAACCAAGTAGGGACACTCACCTTTCTCCACAACAACCCCCAGTGATCATTGACCGGACCCTCTATCCCCCACGCCATCCCCCTGAACCACCAAAAATTGGCGACGATCATAAACGCAATGATCCC
>JBBPMT010000377.1:2691-17106 GCA_038090455.1 Garcileccinum viscosum
TTAATGATATGAGCAGATTTCAAATAATTAAGTTAACATCCATGTTATATTATGAGATAGAATAGAAATATAGCTATTTATTTTGAGTATTATAATTATGATTTATATATTATGGTAAATTCAGAAGATTATGACATCTATTAGTTAAAATTACTTGAAAAGATAAGATTTTTTCAAATAATAAGCTAAACATACTGAGATAATTTAGGAAACATAAGAAATATACAAAATATATACTATTATTTATTTTTTTCTAGAAATATTATTAGTATTTTAAAGTCTAGTTGCCAACTGATGATATAACTGGAAACTAGACCAGACTACAACTGATCACAACTGGACTGCAGTTGTAAGTTGCCTTGCCATAACTAGCCTGACTTTTTATACAATTTGCATGATTTTTGAAATTTATTTGGAATTTGTAAAGACTAATCTATGAAATATTACCATTCAAGTCAAAAATAATCCTATCTCAGCCATTTATTGATGGAATTACATAATTCTTGATTAATCTGAGGGCTAAGCAAGTCAGCTAAATATCATACAGGCATTACTTAGCATAAAGACTGGTTACTGACTGGCTATTGACTGGTTTTTCAAAAGACTGGTTGCAACTCCAGTCTTTTTTAGTCCAGTTGCTAGTTGCAATGCCTAAAAAATCAAAAAAAGCTGGTTGTGATCTGATTGCCTTATTGAGATGTGGAAAAACCAGACTGAATCAGACTTTAAAATACTAAATACTATGTATTTCCAAATATTAACAGTAAAAGGGCTTTCCTAATAAGGTGAGAGTAGAATTTTAGGGGGATTTTACTTTCAAGAGCATGATAAGAGTTGAGGACAAGTGGATTGGATGTAGAGAAGACATCAATCTTGTTAGAGATGGCAGTGTCAATGAGGTTAACAAAAAAATAGAGAAAAGAAAGGTGATATTCTCATTATTGTTGTTTTTATCAAGAATGAGAGTAGATCAATAAAAGCAACCATAGCTAATGCTAGGCCACCTTGATAATCACAAGCTCAGAAAAGGATTTGTATATGCTAGTGGGGAACTAACCAGAATAGACTGAGGTCTACTGGTTGATGCATTCAACTATATATACTATTGATATATATGCACAGACTACTGTAGGGCCAGTACTATTATGATAAGGATGAGTAAGGTAAACTATATATGGTTATAATGTTCCCACAGTCGCGAGAGAGTTCTCATACATGCATAGGGTGTGTGCTATGATGTCATAATCTAGACCTATGACATACCTATTATCTATGATAAGGTCATATAATGTTACATGACTGATCATGTGACAAATATCAAGTCATGTGATCATGAAAAGTACTATGGACGAGGAAAAGTTAGGTTCCTAATGAGGGTTGTAACATTACCCCCTTTCTATAGGTAAAATTCCAGATTGCCAAGGAACTAACTTTCAGTGGTAGATTCCGATGTAAAGTTGACGATAGGCACATTGAAGACTATGTCAAACAGTTTGCATGTTATATTTAATTTGCGCGGTGCTGAAGGATGTTCCTGATGGAAATCTGTGATGGCTTTTTTTGCTGACCTTTTAAGGTAGCTTGCTGATTCCCAGGTATGATCACTTTTGTTGTATCCTTTCCAGTGTACAAGGTATTGGAATCCTTGGCCTATGAGTCTACTATCGACAATGTATTCCACTTCATACTTGTTATCTTCTTTGTTGTTTACAGATACCAGTCCAGGGCATGTGATTGGTTGACCATCCAGTGGTTCGATATAGGGTTTGATATGTGAGACATTTACAATGTCATGTGCTCTATTCAATTTGGGAAATAATAATTTGACAGCATTTGTGTACATGTCAATGACTTGATATGGTCTTATCTATCATTTTGTGAGCTTTTTTGCAAGTCAATCTGAAAGCATGAGATGCTCAGTGTTACAGTTGACATCGTCCCTGAGGGTTGTACCGCTGCATTGTCCCACCCCTTCTCTTTCGCTCATTTTGATTCGCCTCTTTTTCTTTCGGCCGACGGATCCCTTCTCTTTTCTCTTCCTCCATCTTCGGACTAACTTCCTAACTTCTTATCTTCGTATCACCTTATCGCCTTATCGTCTTATCACCTTATCTTCTTATCTTGTATGCATAGCCTTCTGCAGCTTCAGACTCATTCTTACTGCAGATGACTCACTCCCCTTCTATGCGATTCCATCATATTCCATCCTGGTCTTTCTCTTATGTCTTTCTCTCGTTCACTGCTACAACATAGCTTGGTCCGTGCTCTGCACCTTCCTCTATAAATACCCGTAGCATGATGGTGTATGTTCCTTAGCTAGTTCTACGCAATTCAGCGTCGATTCTCAGCTACCTCGAGCTCTTGGTGTGCGCATGCAAGATAGAGAGACCCTTCCTTTGACCAAGCTAGACTTGACAGACTCTTCGTGAGATTCTCGTCTAGACTTGTGGTATTACTTGACATTCCTACGACCAAGCTAGACTTGACGGACTCTTCGTGAGATTCTCATCTAGGCTTGTGGTAATACTCGACGCCCAGCATAACAAAAGAACTAGCTCTTCCTTCGCCTCCTGCTTCCGAGCAGACCGCCCACCATTTCGTCCTCCACCTATCACGGCTTTCACCCCTCTCCTTCCATCTCTCCATCACCCAGTCCCTCTCGTCCTTCCACTCCCCCACCTACCACCGCCATGTCCCACCCTGAGCTAAAAGCTGGTCTCCCTGACGCGTTTTCGGGAGAAACGAAAGATGCCAATCACTGGCTGCAGGCCATGAAGGCCTATTTTACGATGAACGCTGCTGTGTATGCAGATGACGCTGTGAAGGTCCTAGTCCTTCTAAACAAGATGACCAAGAGGAATGGAGTTCCCTTTGTGGAGGGTTGGTATGGAAAGATAAACGATAATGCCATCCCTGCCACCGATAAGACGTTTGCCTGTTTGGAGAAGGACTTCATTGCCACCTTCTACCCATTTAACATTGCCTCTGAAGCTCGCCGCAAGCTTCATGCGCTCCGCCAGGATACCCACAATAAGGATAGCGAATTCCAACAGTATGTCGCCGAATTTCGTCTCCTCGCCCAACGGGCCAACATCACGGACGAGCCCACTCTTCTGGAACACCTTGCTTCGGGAATGGATCCCAAGCTCGTGGTTATGATCCTCTCCCAACAAACGCAGCCTACCAAAGCTGCGGACTGGATCGAACAAGCGGCAAAGTACCACGCCCAACAACGCCGCATTGCTGACATCACCTCCGGTCGAGGAGGGTACTTTAACAGTTCTCGTCCTGCTAAAGATCCTAACGCCATGGACGTTGACGCCGTTCATCTTTCCCCTGTCGAAAGAGCCCGCCACTTCCAGCAGAATCGCTGCTTCATTTGTCATAAGGTTGATTGTCGTGCCAGCAACCATAACGCCTCCTCTTCTTCGACTCCTTTGTCCTCTTCCTCTCCTCGCTTTACTCCTCGTCCCCCTAAAGCTCCCTCTGCCCTCGGAAAATATGTCAATCAGATCGTCGCTGATCGGAATGTTTCCAAGGAAGAGATCCTCAAAGTACTCCGCACTGTATACAAGGAAGAACCAGTAGAGGAATCCCCAGAAGTCTCCGTTGCCACCACCACTGCCGAAACCTCTGATAGCGAAGAGGGTTTTTGAAAAGAAGAACTAGTACGACTTCTACTTCTCCTCATCGTCTTGCACCTGTATTCTGTACCACGCCTCATGCCAAATCCATCCGAATTCCCATTTCCCTGTCAGCAAAAACTGGTGCACAAATCATCGACTCTTCCGCCTTGATCGATAGCAGAGCAACGGGCAATTTCATTGATTGATCTCTAGTCCAACTTTATCGCTTCCCGACCACTAAGATTCCTAAACCTCTCGCTGTTTCTAACGTTGACGGAACCCCCAACCAGAGCGGTGTTATTTGCCTCAAAACGACCCTCCTTTTGCGGATCAGAGAAAATGAAGAACTCCGCGATTTCTTTGTCATTAATTGCGGAAAGGAAGCAGTCATTTTAGGCCTACCTTGGTTGCAGGACGCCAACCCTAATATTAATTGGGGAACTGGTGTTGTCTCCATCCCTGACTGCTCTTCTTCTCACCGACAAGACAATCCCGCCGCACTTTCTCAGCGATATTTAGTTCGATACCTCTCTGACAATTCCACTCTCTCCATTCGAAAGACTACTCTCTTCACCGAACTCGCTATGGAAAAGGAGAAGGAAAAGGTTATCCTCTCTACAGAACTCGCCTCTTTTGCTGACGTCTTCGCGAAACCCCTTGATGGAATACTCCCTCCGTCCCAACCATTCGACCATGCTATCGAACTTAAAGACTCCTTCGTCCCCAAGAGAGCTAAAGTGTATCCTCTCAACCCAAAGGAATGCGAAGCGTGTAAAGAGTTCATCACTGAACACCTAGCCTCTGGAAAGATCTCTCCTTCCAAATCTCCTCAGGCTTCTCCTTTCTTCTTCGTCCCCAAGAAAGATGGCTCCCTTCGCCCTTGCCAAGATTACCGTTATCTCAATGAACATACGGTAAAGAACGCCTACCCTCTTCCCCGCATTTCAGACCTTGTACATCAGCTCCGCCCTTCCTCCATTTTTACCAAGCTTGACATTCGTTGGGGATACAACAATGTCCTTATTTGTCCCGAAGATCGATGGAAGGCTGCTTTCATCACCCCTGAAGGTCTATTCGAACCTAACGTTATGTTTTTTGGCTTTTGTAATGCTCCTCCTACGTTTCAAGCTCTTATGCAGCACATCTTCGGTGATTACATCGCAGAAGGATGGCTCATCATCTATATGGACGACTTCCTAATTCATAACGACGACCTATCCCAGCATTGGACTCTTGTCCAGAAGGTCCTCCAATGCGGCCAGGAACATCAACTCTATTTCAAGTTGGAAAAATGTGTATTCGCTGCACCTGAGGTAAAATTCCTTGGCCTTGTCATCAAAGCGGGATCCTTGCAGATGGATCCTACGAAGCTCTCCGCCATTGAGACCTGGTCCCCTCCTCACTCTGTCAAGGCAGTCCGATCTTTCATCGGGTTCTGCAACTTCTATCGTAAATTCATCCCCAACTTCTCTACCCTCGCCCGCCCACTTCTTGATCTTACAAAGAAAGACACGCCTTGGAATTGGTCCCCTTCGTGTGAGAAAGCCTTCCGACGACTTTAAACCACCTTCCTCGCCAAACTGGTTCTAGCCATGCCCGATGTTACTCGTCCTTTCACTATCATGACCGACGCGTCCCTCACTGCCTCGGGCGCAGTCCTTATGCAACCTGATGGGAACGGTGATCTTCATCCTTGTGCTTACCTATCTCGTACCTTCTCCCCTGCCGAACGAAACTACGACATCTATGACCGTGAACTCCTGGTGGTCATCCACGCTCTTGAGGAATGGTGCCACTACCTCCAAGGCACCGGCCTTCCCGTCACCATCCTCACTGATCACAAAAACCTGATTTACTTCCGCCAACCGTGCAAACTTTCTCATCGCCATGCTCGTTGGCAATTCTTCCTCCAAGATTTCGACCTATCCTTCCATCACCTCCCCGTTTCTGCCATGGCTCCGGCCGATGCACTCTCTCGTCGCGATGATGTCGACACGTCTTCTGATAACATTGATGTCACCCTTCTCCCAGACACTCTTTTTGTTTGTACCCTTGATGCCGCTATAACTTCCAAACTTTCTACTCTTACGTCTTCTGATCCTTTTGCTTCAGCTGCTCTTTCTGCCCTCAATGAGGGGACTTCTCTTCTTCCTCACGCCTCCCGAAACGATTGGGAATTTTCTGATGGTCTTTTATATTTTTGTCATCGTCTTTTTGTTCCTGAACCTCTTCGTCGCGATATCATTCATTCTTGCCACGAGTCTCCTTCTGGGGGTCACGGTGGTATTCTTCGCACCCAAAACCTGGTCGCTCGCGATTATTGGTGGCTGGGTCTTTCTACTTTTGTTTGTCGTTTTGTTCTTGGGTGTGCCACTTGTCAGGCCTCCAAAGTCAATACCCACCCTTCCGTCCCTCCTTTTTTCCCGCTTTCTTCTTCTGCTACTCGTCCTTTTCAGCAGATCTCTATGGACTTTATCACCAATCTTCCTTTTTCTTCTGGTTTTGATTCCATTTTGGTCATGGTCGACCATGGGCTTACGAAGGGGGTAATTTTCCTCCCTTGTCTTAAAACCTCCTCTGCCGCCGACGTCGCCCTTCTGTTCTTTAAACATGTCTTCCCTCGTTTCGGCCTTCACGATCGATGCATCTCTGATCGTGGCCCTCAGTTCGCTTCTGCCTTCGCTCGAGAATTGGCTCGCCTTCTAAAATATGACCTCACCCTCTCCTCAGCATATCATCCCCAAACTGACGGAGAAACCGAACGGGTCAATCAGGAGTTGGAGACCTATCTCCGCATCTTCTGTGAAGGAAAGCCTGATGCATGGGCCAATCTTCTCCCCATGGCAGAATTCTGCCACAACTCCTCCGTCCACTCGGTCACTGGTAAAACTCCATTTTCCTTAATCCTCGGCTATGAACCTCGTGCCTACCCTCCCATCGGCAAAACCTTTCTCCCCAATCTTGAATCTCGCCTATCCCTCTTATCCGAAGCAAGGAAAGAAGCCCTGGACGCCCATGAACGTGCCCAATGCCTCATGAAGGAACGTGTCTCGTCCCGCTTCACCCCCTGGAAAGTCGGAGATAAGGTCTGGCTTGATAACAAAAATCTTCATCTTTGCTACCCTTCTCGAAAACTCTCCCCTAAACGAGAAGGACCATTTGAAATTTCTCAGGTACTATCTCCCGTCTCTTATCGCCTCAAACTCCCCCCCACATGGCGCATCTCTGATACGTTCCATGCTTCCAAACTATCGTCCTATCGGGAGACCCTGGAACATGGCCCGAATTTCCTATCTCCTCCTCCTGACATAATTGATGGAGAAGAAGAATATGAAGTGGAACAAATTCTTTCCCACAGAGGAACTCATGGCCGTCGCCAGTACCTCATGTCATGGAAGGGATGGCCTTCTTCCGAAAATACCTGGGAACCGGAATGGAACTTGTCTAACACTGCCTCCCTCCTCACTGCATATAAAGCCCGCCACCCCAAGGATTTCCCCTCACCGCCCTGACATGCCTCATCGCCCCGCTCGCCGCAACACACCTCCTTCCTCATACTCCCGCACTTTTGGCCTATCTTATCCCAGTCTTTCTATCATTCCAAATTTTTTTCCTCCCCATGTCCGCGATGCTCTTTTTGCTGCCATTCTCGAAACTTCTGAGCTCCTTTTTACTCTGGAACAGAATGTGTTTTCTTCTTCGCTTCCACACGCCTCTTTGTATAATGGGATTCGTCTTTACCACACATACCTTCGCCTTCGTTCTTACAATTCTCTTTCTCACTCTTCCACTTCTTCTACGATACATGCCGCCATTCGTCAAGGACTAATGGACCTTCGTTCCAACACCATTTCCATTCTAGTTGACTCCGGATTTTCGGATGCTGTGGCGTCTCTTCACTCTTCTCGCCTATGGGATGTCTTTCGTCCTCATTGGGAACATCTCACTGATCGGCAATGACGTCTCTATGTTGAAGTAGCTCGGGAACATTCGTCTCCCTTCTCCTCTCCATTTGAGACTGACGAGAATGTCCCTCCGTCTACCAGTCAGCCCTTTCAGACCGATCCCCCTCGAAGGGAGACCCCTGCCCTCTCGCTCGTCCCAGTCGTTCTGGAACTGACTTCGCTCCGCTCTAGCCCCACGTCTTCTAGAGTCTCCCTCTTCTCGCCCTCCTCTCCATCCCTTAGCCGTCAATGACGCACCTCCTCTCATCCGTCTCTCCCCGGACAGCCCTATCCTCGCCCAGCTGGAACCACTTCTTCCCCAGTTGTCGTCAACCAACCCATCCCTGTTCCCCCTCCTCATTTCTCCGAGACTTCACGGAATAATCGGGGAAATTCACCTTCAACTGAGGCGACCCCTGGACCTCCTTGTCCTGTCTGTGCCAGCCAGGATCACGCTTACGTTCAATGCATGGCTTATTGATGTGGGCTTTGCAATCGACGGGGACACCCAGCTCACTGCTGTCCCACCATCCACCTCTGTCGACTCTGCGAGACCGTTGGACATCTCGAGTCTGACTGCCCCTTCTGCGGCGAATCATCCAACGAGGAGGACCGCAACGTTGACAATGCCATTGAACATAATTCAGGCGGACACTCGACTTAGGGTTATGTTGGAGTCGGAGTCTTCAAGGTACGAATGGGGTAATGTTACAGTTGACATCGTCCCTGAGGGTTGTATTGCTGCATTGTCCCACCCCTTCTCTTTCGCTCATTTTGATTCACCTTTTTTCCTTTTGGCCGACGGATCCCTTCTCTTTTCTCTTCCTCCGTCTTTGGACTAACTTCCTATCTTCTTATCTTCGTATCACCTTATCACCTTATCATCTTATCACCTTATCTTCTTATCTTGTATGCATAGCCTTCCGCAGCTTCAGACTCATTCTTACTGCGGATGACTCACTCTCCTTCTATGTGATTCCATCGCATTCCATCCTGGTCTTCCTCTTATGTCTTTCTCTCGTTCACTGCTACAATATAGCTTGGTCCGTGCTCTGCACCTTCCTCTATAAATACCCGTAGCACGATGGTGTATGTTCCTTAGCTAGTTCTACGCAATTCAGCGTCGATTCTCAGCTACCTCAAGCTCTTGGTGTGCGCACACAAGATAGAGAGATCCTTCCTTTGACCAAGCTAGACTTGATGGACTCTTCGTGAGATTCTCGTCTAGACTTGTGGTATTACTTGACGTTCCTACGACCAAGCTAGACTTGACAGACTCTTCGTGAGATTCTCGTCTAGGCTTGTGGTGATACTTGACGCCCAGCGTAACACTCAGTTGATAGAAGTATGAGGTTGCTGGGTTTATAATCCAAGTGGGGTCTTCTATGTTTGTCAGCCTGCTGACTCATCTGCTTCTGTGCTTTTTCCAGGTTCAGGGCTACGGTAGCATGGATTTTTTCTATTTCATTGGTGAATTCTTTAGCAGCCGGTGCTTTAACTATAAGAGGTTTAACCCTGAGGCATGGTGCATATGCGTGTGTGACTTGGAAAAGACTAAATCCAGTAGCTGACGACTTAGTATTGTTGAAGTTGAATTGGGTGATGGCAAGCCAATCTGCCTATTGATCTTGTTTTTCTGCTATATATAAACGGAGGTATTGATTCAATTCCCGATTGATCTTTTTTATCTGTCTGTCAGTTTGTGGATGGTATGCTGACAACATCTTCTTTTCGATCTTTAATAATTTAAGTAGGTCTATCATCATTTGAGATGCGAACTAGAGTTCTCGGTCACTGACCAAGCTATTTGGTAATCCATGATTTTTCCACATATAATCTCGATAGAGTTCAGCTATTCCTTTTGCCATAACTGTTTTGTTTGTGGGAATTAGGACGACTTCTTTAAAGAAGCAGTCTACTATGATGAGAATGGCATTGAAGCTTTTACTATCAGGAAGCCCTGTAATAAAATCTGCAGAGATGGAACTCCAGGGTCACTTAGCAATGAGAAGAGATTGTGATAAGCCAGCTGGTAGCTGTTTTGAAGGCTTTATGCATATGCATCTGTCACATAACTTACAGTAATCTATTATGTCTTATTTGACTCTAGGCCAACTATAATATCAGCAGACAAAGTTGAGCATCTTTTTGGCTTCTTTATGTCCAAAGAAGGGATGGTCATGAAATTAGGTAAGTACCCCCTTTCTAAAGTCTGCAGGCATCCAGATCTTATCTTGATAGTGCCATAATCCTTCACGGAGGATCATCCTGTCAAGGGCTTTCAACCCTAAATGCACATATTTGATTCTGTTGAATAGAGAAATCTCCTCAAGAGATCGTATTTGCTCAAATGGGATAACTATGGTGTTCTTGTTGTTATCTTCAATTCCAATCATGTAATCTTTTCATCTAGAGAGTGCATCAGCTTTTCCCATGGATATGCCTGGTTTGTTAACTAGCATGTAATCAAAGTGCAATAAATATTGTGCCCATCGGGCTTGGCACCTATTAAGATCCTGCAATTTCATGAAATATTGCAGGTTTCTATGGTTGATCCATATCTTGAATTGGTATCTGGCACCTTCCAGATGGTGTCTCCATTATTCCAGGGCAAGGATAATGGCTAGCATTTCTTTGTTGGCTATAGTATAATTTCATTGCTCTGGTGTCATGGAGTGCAACATGTAAGATATGGGATGCCATTTGTCGTCTTTTTTGGTCAATAGGACCATGCTGACTGTGAAGTCTGAGGTGTTGTATTCAACCCTATAAGAGGTTGTGTCATCCAGGTATGCTAGTACCAGGGCCAATGTGAATTTTCTTTTAAGCATCTTGAATGCATTTTGTTGGGCTTCTTTCCAGTTCCATGGTTGATCCTTTTTTGTTAGATCGTGGAGGGGTCTTGCTACTAAGCTATAATTGTCTATGAATCAGCAATAGAAATTGACTAGTCCCAGGAAGCTATGGACACCTTTAAGAGTCATGAGGACAGGCCAATCTTGTATGCCTTTGACTTTCTTATGGTTCATCAAGACCCCATGCTCTGACACGTTCATGTCCAGTATATCGACCTGTTCAACTCCGAAGAAGCATTTTTGGGTTTTACGAAGAAATTGTTATTGCACAAGTGCTTGAGTACTTTTCAAACAACCTCTTGATGTTTTTCCATGTTGTTGTGCTTCAAGAAGATGAGTAGGTCATTGAGGTATATGATGATACAATCATTCATATTGGCAAAGATTTTGTTTATTATTTGTTGGAACATGGCTGAACTGTTACATATTCCAAAGTACATAATGAGGGGTTCATAAATCCTGAGGTGACATATGAAGGTGCCTTTCCATTCATCACCTTTCTTGATTCTCACATTGTTGTATCCCCATCGGAGATCCATTTTGGTAAAGATCTTAGATCCTTTCAATTTGTCTATGATTTGTGAGATCAGGGGTAGTGGGTAGTTGTTTTTCATAGTGCCTTTGTTTAAATATCTATAGTCCATGACTATGCATTTCTTTTCATCCTTTTTGGTATAAAGAAGACAGGCAACATTTGCGGCAATTTGAAGAGTCAGATGTACCTTTTTGATAGCTGGTCATCTATGAAAGCTTTTACTTCATCCTGTTCTTAGGGAGATAACTTGATCAATTGACCTTTTTTAGGTATGAAGTCTTCTTTCAGATCTACTGTGTGGTCCCAGAGTTTTCGCTCTGGCATTCACTTGCTTGCCTTCTTCGAGAAGACATCTATGATTCATGGTATGGTTCTGGGACAAGCTTCTTGACTTTGTCTACATTGGATGGTTTATATTTTCCATTGTCTGTTTTGGCTATATGGTATCCATAATTAATCTCATGAGATTCTACTCAGTTGATGTGGTTGTGTTGTAGTGCTGTGTATAATTTGGGGCATCTATTCATGATTACTATTCCCTGTATCCAATCAATGGAAGAGTTATGATCATGTAACCATGTGTATCCGAGGATCATTTGGTTTTTTCCAAGATTAGTAACATCCGCAGTGACTTTTTCATGGTATCCTTGATAGTCTATGACTATAGTGGTGGTATATGCAATACCACCAGCTGAGTTGATGGTTCCATTGACATTATAAACTGGTATAATGTTTTCTAATGGTTGCAAGGGGATATGTTTTGCTTTTGTTCATGCATTATCAATAAAGATGCTAGTTGTGCCACTGTCTAGCAAGATATTTACTTTTGTTTTTTTGGGTTTTTGTGATTATGTCAATTTTTACAAATAGCTCTCAGAGTGGCTGTAGGGTGTGCACTCGTTTATTTGTCGAGTTTGGGGATAAGCTATTTTTATTTTTTGTATAAATGGAATTAAGTGTCATTTCTTGGTGACCATGCTCCTTTTTGGAGATCGCTGTTTCAGTTAAGGTATCTGGTAGGCTACCACATTGAGATACTGGAGATGAAAGAAGAGAAGAATAAGAAGGGCTATCGGGAATACTATCTATATCGAATTGGGTCTTCTGGTCAGCGGGGGGTGCAATTTCACCTGCTGAAGCCATGTTTGTGTCATTGTTTAAACTAGTGAAACTATTCAAAGTAGGTAATGAAAATAGGTGAGCACTTTTGGCATCGCACCCTTGATCGAGATGGGATTAAGTGGAAAAAGGAAGGAGAACTACTGTATACATATTTAGGGTCTGTATTGGTCAGCACATTACTCGATATGTCTGACCCTACTCTTTTTCTTGTTGCATGGACTCGAGGTCCTTGAAGTAGGCATGTGCTGCCTCGAGGATCATGCCTCATATGGCAGCTTCCCAGTTAACCTGTCCTGCAGGTCATGAGAGGGTCATGAGGGGATGACCAAGGGCAGGTGCAGCATTTTGATTTGTTAAAGCAGTTCCTTCTGCAGTACACACTTGCCTTGGTTTGAATTTTGAGTACTCTTTTCTGTGCCCTCCTTGTCAGAATCCACATTCACTGCAGGCCGTGCTCTTGGCTTTACAGTCTCTTGCCATATGGCCCTCTTTACTGCAGTTGTAACAGCCTTGACAATTGTGGTTGATTTCTTGATTGTCAGAATTGATGACATTTATGTCCATTGCATTAGGGTCACAGTTTGAGCAGTGGGTTCCATTGAAGTGGGACTCAAAGGATTCTAGCGCATTGGCTAGCTCTTGGACTTTCATTACAAAATTGTAAAGTTTTGATGGCTGGTTGCCAGTCATGTACATATGTTTTATTATATCCTGTTGGACACCTTGATTGAGGAGCACTATGCCTATTGCTTCTGTACATTTGGCCTGATTGTACAATGCCAGCCATTGGATTAGGAAGACTTGCATCCTTTCATTATAATATTGTTTTTGTACCATTAGTTTCTTGGTTACAATGTCCTTTTCATTCCCTATCTGGAAACATTGAGCTAGCAGCTTTTCAAGCTGCCTCTATTTGAGCCAGGGGACATCTAAGTCCCTTTGCTTCTTGATTTTGGTTTGGGCCCACAGGCTGGCTCTGTTTTTGTCCTTCTCACCTTTGATACCAATTCAGGAGAAAACGGTGAGGTTCCAATTCTTCTGCCCATTCATCTTGTGTTCTCCGAATACATTAAGGTTTGTCTCCCTAAAAACTAACATTTTGGTTCACCATTCATTAAATTTCCCATATGACCCATTGAATATTCTGGGGTCTTTGATGACTTCTGCTTTTTTAGAAGTTGAGGAGCTAGTGGTCACTTCCTCCTCACTTCTTTCTTGCCACTTTTGGTCCAAGTGGTTTTGCAGGTCATTGGCCCATGCTTTTGATGCTTCCAGCCTGACCATGATAGTGGACAGGTGTTCTGTCAGCAATTTTATTTGATCTGCGAGTGTGGCAGTGGGATCTCATTGTGAGCCATGGAGATGGATCACACTCATGGTTGGTATATCAAGGGGGAAAGGAACATCAAAGAGGTTGCTGTGGTCTGACATTGTAGTCAAATTTGATGTGGAATTGGTAAAAGTCAGTAATGTTATCAACTAGTACTAGTGCTTTATCAAGACAGTGCTCCAAGAATTCATTGTGGAGCCACTCGGGAAAACCAGGGGCAAATTTTACATAGGGGATGTTGTGTACTATGATATCATTTGGGTCAAAGTTTTCATCGATAGGAAGGTGCTCTGAGATGTCAGAGGAGATAGCAATGTAATTTTTGTTTCAGAGGGCACACCAATCATCACTGTATAAGTCTAAAAAGTTCATACACTGAGGAAGGCTAAAAGAAAAACTCATATGCATCATGGTTGCACACTAACTTTGTGATTGTTGATGATGAGGGGGGGAACCAGGTTCTGCCTAGCTACAGCTGACGTTTTAGTATGCCAAGACTGTAAATCTTAAACATGTAGAGATCACGATGTGTGGGTTTGCATAGTTTGCCTCCGCTACACTGATCTAATATGCACTAAGAGTTGGATTCTTATTTGTTTAGCAGTCAAAAGGGTCTCCTCAAATGGAGTCTACTTCAACAATATGAACCAACACTTACGTCAGACGAGCATATGAATAGCATGGAGAGAAGATGCTAGTCCTTCTATAGTAATGGAGTAACCAACTGCTATCCAGCTAGTGCCTTATTGCTGGCAATCATGAGATCTCCCTATGAGTCTGGGATTCAACTATTGAGATGATTGAGAGTAGAGTGGGTGGTGGTGGCATGTAACAATACTGGTGAGGTGGAGTAAAGTAAAGGAGTCTGTTCTTATAAAAGCAACCATAGCTAATGCTAGGCCACCTTGATAATCACAAGCTCAGAAAAGGATCTGTATAAGCTAGTGGGGAACTAACCAGAACAGACTGAGGTCTGCTAGTTGATGCATTCAACTATATATAC